>JANHZT010007490.1:116545-132602 GCA_032468215.1 Stegonotus admiraltiensis | reverse complement strand
CTTTGTATAAATATACAGAAGTATGAAGGCTATTGCTTAACGCATTGTAAGCCGCCCTGAGTCTCCGGAGAAGGGCGCCATATAAATCAAAGAAAATAATAATAATAATAATAATAATGATGATGAAGATGATGATGATGATGATGCATCAACAAGCAGCCATTGGGCAAGACAACAATTCATTGTGAGATAAGCTATAGCAGATAAACTTTCCCCAGTTCAATCATTTCCAAGATACTCAGAGACTAGGATTCTCATGATGGATGGGAATTTACAAAGCTTTCATCCTGACATGTCTGGAGGAAAATTAATCATCACGTGCACCAATTCTTATTCTCATTTGCTAGATACAAATCTATAAATGAGTTTCAGTGCATGGAAATGGGAACAAATGACATTAATGCCACCTAGCTCTGCTTCCATTTCATTCCCCCCTCAGAGACTGTCTCACTTAACAACTGAGTTGCTACTTCCAATTGCAGTTGCTAAACGAGAACTACCCTGTCTGCTAAAACTTCACTACTTCTCCTACACTCCAAAGCAAAGCTCTTCGCAATGGGGATGGATTTTGATAGGAGCCATTGTCCTCGTGAGAAGTTTTCCTAAAGAAAAAATCAAAGAACTGAACTCGGAGCACCAGGATGGAGGTGGGGAGAATGGGGAAAAAATGACAGGACACTAGTTGAGGAGTTGTCAAGTTGTGTGAGGTTCCCATGAAAATTCAAAGAATTAAAACTACACCATCTCTCCCGGGGGGGATGAAAAAAAAGGGACATGGAATATCCCACAATCAATAACACCGTTGCTAAGGAAAGGACAAAAAAAAAACCCCCCTGCCATTCAGGGACTTGGAGCAGGGGGGGAGACAGCAGCCAGAAAGGTTGCTCAAATTACAGAGATTTGTATTTAGTAGGGAGAAAACAAAATAGCTTTGCCACTCCCCACCAGGGAACCTGTCCTGAATTAAGTGTTATATTATAGGCCTCGCATAACTGCAGCAACCACAGTGACGTCCTGTGGCTTTGCTGACTTCCGAAGTAAAACACTGTTTAATGTCTGTGTGTGTAGCGTTGCCATGGGGAGGGGGTGTGTATCTCTCTGTGTGTGCACAGCCCGCTTATCGCAATGAAGGAAATCTAAGCTCAGTCAGAGTTGACGCAAGCCGGGGACCATTGGCCTCACAAAAACACACAGAGGAAGGAATTCCTGGGTTTGCGATTCTATGCTGGGAAAGGACACAATTGGACAATGGAGGGATGGGAGTTCAGCCACTGTGGCCTTTATTTTTTAGGGAAGCCACTGGGAATGAGATCATAGGGATGGATGAAGGCAGGAGAACCATTCCTACCAATCCACATAAAGGCTGCTGTTCATTTGAAAAGACAAGAACATTGCTTGGTAATGGCAAGTTTAGGTCCAGTCCCTCACTTTGATCCTTGAGAGAAATCACTGGCAAGCTGTTTTTATTTGTATAGCTCTCTCCATTTCCCCATGTCTAAAGAGAATAATGCTGGGGCACAGCCTAAATAGGATCAAAAGCAGCATTCAAGTAGGGAAGAGCTAAGCCTTCCTTGCTTGCTTTTGCATATTGTATGTCTTTAGCACCTTCCCTTCCTGGTCAATATTTGTGCATTTCCTAATCTCCTCACTTACCCTCCCAATTCTTTAACCAATGAACTTCACAAACTGGTGCTTTTTTTTCTTCAAGTTTTTTAGCTCTGTATCGTTTTCAACACTGGACAATTTTTATCTTTTCTTGGGCATTTTCAACCAGTTTACACATAAGCACCCCTTGTTATCATATGTCAACAATTCTGCAAAATTATTTTTTTAACCCTCAAGCAGGTGTGTTGCCTCATGGAGTGTGGTGTTGCTGATTTTCACTTTTTAATTGTGGTTTTTGTAAGTATTTTGGATATTAATACCTCCTAAAGCAGTGGTTCTCAACCTTCCTAATGCCGCAACCCTTTAATGCAGTTCTTCATGTTGTGGTGACCCCCAACCATAAAATTATTCCTAAAACAATTGAAAATATGTGTTTTCCATGGTCTTAGGTGACCCCTGTGAAAGGGTCATTCGACCCCCAAAGGGGTCCCGACCCACAGGTTGAGAACCACTGTCCTAAAGGTTGGTGCCCTTAGGACAGAGCTTACTTAGCCTTAGCCTTAAGCCAGCCCTTCCCCAAAGCTCTGCAGAGCAGCGAAGGTTCCAGTGGAAAAAACAGTTTGCTCCTACTTCAGATAAACATGCTCAGAATGAAAAATAAACATCATACAAATCAGACGTGATTTTGAATGGGTGCAGAACCTTTGTGTAAAGGTAGTTGAGGAGGACAAATGGGCTCAGATTCACATATAACAGAACAGGCTCTCCTAATCCAATTTGGCAATCTCCAGGCATGTGTTACTGTAACTTCCACTTTCCTCAACCAGCACAGCAATCATGGGGATGGTGGGAATGTTTGTCATAAATCTCTGCAGAATTATAACTAATATGAAGTAGTACTCCTATATTTTTGTAGGTATTATGGAATGTGTAGCAGTAACCTTGTAGCCATTTCCTGTATGACATCTCAAATGTGTCATTATTGCAAATAGAGCATTTCTGCATATATTACCATCAAAGCCTTTTCATTTCTTACTTGTATAATGTATTGTATGTTCATGTGTAATGAAAAAAGAGGTCATTCTGGAAAACACCATAACCAATATGAGTATTTTCCCATTCTAGATTTACTATAGTACTACAAGTTACAGCCATTTAAAAAAATTGTTTGCTTTTTTTTTTAATTGGAATTTCCTTTCCTTGTGATTCAATGAGAAAAAATAAGGCTTTTGTGGAATGGAAACGCAAACCCAAAATGCTCCACCAATAGGATTATAGGCTGGAACGAACAACTTTGTCATTCTAAATGCCTACCTGTGGAGGAGCAGGTAAGGGTGGTTGAGCTGCAGGAAGGAATGGGGATTCTGGATCTTAACCCATCTTGTTTGGGGATAGTAGGTTGGCTTCTGTGCTTTGTACGGGCAGGCTGAAAATTGAGTGGAGAACTAGCTTTGAAGGCCTGTTTTCAGAGCCTGGCTAGTGCCAGCTGGTTGCCAGACGTTTAGTGCCAGAAGCAGAGTTCTCCTGAAGGAAAAATATCTTTAAAGCAGATAAATTATCCTTTCAGCATTAAGCCGTCCAAGACATGCATGTTGCTTTGTAACTTTCCAAGACCCCCACAAGTTGGGAGGGGAAGGGAAAAAATAAAGCACGTCATATAAAGATGAAATTGATCTGTCCCATTTGTAGGTCCCTGGTTTTCACAAGCCAGATGTGGTTCATTTTTAAAAAATGACTATACTACTGGACTAGATAACAGTTGCCTGTAACCTTGAGGCTGTGTACCGCATTGGGTAGAGCTGTCAATGGGTTTTCCTATAAAAAAAAATCATGTTCAAATATATATATACACATTCTAAATAAAAAACCACAGATAACAAAAAATGCAACAAATTGGTTTTAAACTAAATTATGTTTATCTATTTAATACATACAATACAACTTATAGAAAAAGCTAGAAACTCAGACAGGGATCGAAAAACTCAAATCTTCATTTAAAAACCCAGCACTGGCAACCCTGGTATTAAAACTACATTGAAAGGAAGTCACTATAAGGTGGCAAAGCCTCCAGACTTGGTTCAGTCTTCGACAGAGGGTTTCTTACCATTTTATCTCCATAGAGAGTCCACAAAGAAGTCAGAAATGCTATGTGGCAATGATGGAGTATGTATCTGTATATGTTATATTTTGCATCCATTTTCAAACATAAACTTTTTAAGATATTCACACACATTTCAGGTGTGGTACTTAACTATAGGAAGGAATAGGTAATAATATGGAGAAAATACAGGGTTTGCAATATACTCAAAATGTTATGTTTTAAGTCACATCATACCACAACCACTACTAACTTAGTATCACAGCTTGCCTTAAAAAGAATCTTGGGAACTGCAGAAAATAAGCTGCAAGAAATTCTTGGCCTTTCAATTAAGACTTCCCAAACTTTGCTACAAAAAAATTGTTATGTGTCAAGCTGGTTAGACTGACCCAGAGGAATTGAAATATAAAAATAGCCAGGTGGATTGTCACAGAGTCAGGCCAAGATTTTACATTTGTGCTTCTGAGTCCAGTTTTTCAAATCTATCTTGAGATGTTCAACTGATATCGATACTTCAGAATAAATATCATAGTTTTTTCTCTGAGACTGTTGCCAAGAAATATTCAGATCTGACTCATGAAACCTGAAAGATCTCAAAATATTTTCAGCAAGAAAGTAGGAGCCAGAAACTTCGTGCCAGGATCATTCATTTTAACCAATAGATTTTCTGAAGTGATAAAGTGAGTATCAAAGGCAAACATAATCCAGCGAGAACGGGTTTTGCATGAACCTCATTTGAAATGAATCAGAGGTAGGGCTGTGCCCATAATTAGTGCCAGATCTCACTATGCGATTAATGCCCAGAAAACATGCACTTGAGAAAGGTAGAAGCAGTAAAACGCCTCTAAAAGCCTGATTGGCTTTGTTCATTCTGAAGCAACAAAAGATTGGAGGGCAACCTTCTGTTGATCCAGCAGGAAAAGCATCCCTTGTTTGAATTCAGCTCTCCCAGTCAAACCATACGGAGATGTTTTTGGGTTTTTTTTTAATTTTATTTATATGCCGCCCTTCTCCGGAGACTCAGGGCGGCTTACAATGCGTTAAGTTATTGTTGATTAATAACTGGTTTAGATTGAAGATTTTGTTTGACCAAAAGTTCCCATTAACAGACAACAAACAACTGTAACGAACTCAGCGAGGCAGAGGAAGGTATGTATGGACAATGTATTCGAACTGCTTCTGGTGACCGAGTTTTCCAATGGAACTGTATCTCCTTCTGAAATTTGGAGTTTTTAAAGCGCTGGGCAGCAACCTTTATAAAGCAGGACACTTGTGGTATGCAAAGTACTTCCAAGAGCCTGAAGGCCAAGTGTACATTTCCTCTTTCTTAAGACTTGCTGGGCCTGAAAGGAAAGCTATAAAAATAACATTCCATCCGAGAACAAAAATCTCCATTTCTAAGTTTCAAAAAAACAAAAACTGAACCAGCCCTAAATAAAAAAACCTCTACAGCATAGCAAACCGGATGAGAATCCAGCTCCAGACAAAACGTGTTGAGGAATCCACTCTGGAGCTGAGCAAGTTTTCTTTTGTCCCAGAATAACCTTGACTCCCCCTCCCCTTGTAACCCATAATCATGTTGACTCCCTAAATACCAACTGCCTCAGCCCCAAATACTCAGGAGCGGGAAGGTTGTCTGCAGTTTGCAGACATGAAAGGGTGTCATTCTGACTCCACGCATTACAGTAAGGAGGCCCCTCCTCCGTCTGTCTGCCTCATAATTACTGGCCTGGGCGGGGCCAAGGTTTTAAAAAGGATTTCCCTTGTTTGACTAAAAGTCAGTGACTTTACGTGGTAAGTTCCCAGCTCAGATTCTTGGCAGCTGGACACAAACACCACACACGCACGCTCTCTTTCCTTGCCCTTTCTTTCCTTCTCTCTTTCAAGGTGGAATTATACAGCAAGAGGCCTCTGGGCTGAGTCCTTTCTGCACAGCATGTCCTGAGTGCTAGGTAAGCAATAACTTTTTTTGTGTGTGTGTACTTTTTTAAAATTTGTGTTTTGCAACCTGGCTCCTTGGCTGCAAGTCTGGTTTTGCAGCATGGATTGGATGTACTTTAGAAGTTCTCCCAGGGTGGCAAAACATCCCTGGCTGATGTTTGATTTCATAATGGAGGGGCCTTGGGTCATCAATCATTCACTTGTGTGAAGATAAATCAGGAGCAACTAGTTTTATGGCAGGCAGAGAGCGGGATTCAAGAGAAGTTAGATGAGGTCTAAAGCAAGGCTGGCTGGCACGGCAGGAAACTCACCTCTGGTTTAGGTTGCTGTGGTTGAAATCAATGCCTAACACCCTCTCCTGGGTAGAGTCAGCAGAAGGAACAAAAAGTTGGTTAAACTGGATTCTTGCTCTTTCGATTCTAACCAAAGTCCTAGCTGGTAGCAAGTGCTGCTACTTTCACAGTTAGGCACAGGCATACATTTGTTTCACCCCACAATGTCAAGTCGCAACAACTGGGCTGAAAAAGATTTTTAGGATGAATTCTCTGGTTTCTTGACTTTGGTAAGCAAGAAGAAGTGCCTATCCAGAATAGGCAGACAGAGTTAAAGATCCTTCAGGAAATTTCTCTTGAGGAAGAAATCTCTGTAGGCATAATACAATATTTCTTTTCAAGTCAATGGCAAAAGTTGGCAGGGATAAATGGTGGTGGTGACTCTCACTCCGCTGACTGGGATAGCCTTAATTCTGTACTATGCTGGTTCTCTTTCAGGAAAGAGCACTTTCCTCCATAATAATAGCTCATTTCTCCAGCCTTGATATTCAGCATGGTGGGATGTAGGAAGGCGAAGAACTGGGATATGGTGAAAAGTGTGTTCAGGTTGAAGTGGCACGCAGGCCAGGAAAAGGATGTGGAAGCCGTAGACTTCAAGTGGCAGCTGATATATAAAGAATTCAGCTTTCCTGATTGAATCTGGTAAACAAAGGCACACGCAGGAAAGGGAGACGTATCTTTGGCTGGAAATCTTGAATGGTTTCGCCTCTGTTGAGTCTCCTGTGAGGTTGTGTAACCGCCCACAGCTAAGTTATATAAGGACAATTGGAACATGATGAGGCATCAGTTTTGGGTGGGGGCACTTCCAGCGAGGGGTACCCTCAAATGGCACCAATCACACTCTGCCTGGCTCACACCCCTTGGGAGAATGATTCATTCTTTCCTTGTAGATTCACTTCTCTCTTTTCTGCACGAAATTTCTTCTGCTGGGAACGACAGATCTTTGCAAATTTCAGCGCCACTCCCTCTCATATTTTCCATTCTTGAAGCCCAGAGAGGCTTACTGCTAGTAAACTTGTGGCATTGCTGGCATATCCAGGGGTTGATGGGGCACTGTGCAGCAGGGCAAGCTGAATTTTGCCTTTCTCAGCTCATGTCAAGACCCTGCAACTTTTCAACATTACTGTCCACCCAAGACTTTTTGGATGACAAAGATAGAGAATCCAAGCAGCCTCTGCCAAACCGCTTATTTTGGTAGGGCACAGTCACTAAGACTTTCTTCCTTCATAAGCGTGATTTAGATGATTTAATTTAGGCTTACAGTATAAGGAAAACATGTCTCACTTGGATTAGATTCCAGTTGCAGCCCCACTTTGCGTCATGAAAAGGCTATTTTTATTCATTGGGACCTTCCTTTATTCTTTCCTCAAAGGATCAAAACAAAAATGATACAGGGAAGCCAGGACTGGTCTCCCAAAAGATTTTCTTGAGCTTATGTCACTCACATGATCAACATCTTTGGGGCAATTATGGCGGGAAGATGTGTTGAAATTTCTTTCCACAATAGCGGGTGCTCCCTTGAAAACCCCCAATAAAAGTGTTTAATGTTCGGAGTTTTAAAGAGATGTCAGATCTGATCATGATTCTGTGTCATGAACACTTTGCCTCTGAACATTTGGAGTTCTCTTCCGTTCTGGTGCAAATGCTAATTTCTTACCACTACTTTGTATTCCTAGAGTCTTGCCGCCATTTCATTTCTTACGGCCATGTTGCTTTCTAGTGATTGGATATAGAGGAAATCTAAGGATCCACATCCTCGACTGGGTAAAAAATAATCAATGGGTGAATCTGTACTGTCCTCATGTAGGCTCTTGAGCATGGGAGGATCTGAGCAGGCTATGCTCAATGAAGGTCATGGTGAGGAATTCAATTTCTTTAGAAGATATAAAGATGAGGACTTCTTTCTTGATGCTCAGCCATTTAATTTTTTGCCTCTTCCAATACCAGCACCATCCCTTCAAAAATGATAAAAAAACATGACACGTCAAATCATCTTGTTTCTGCAGAATCTGAATCCTGCGGTAGTTGTAAATACCCTGCTTAAGCTTGAGAATAAAAAAGGTACCAAAACAGTAACACCCTTGCCATACTGCCTCTAGGGCCTACTGCTAAATTGTACGACCATGGAAAAGGAGAAAAATGGGTATCTGGCTGGTCGCTATTACTCTTGTTGAGTCTCTATTTCTATCATTGAAGAAAAGTCCTCTCTGGTTATTTTCACCAAATCTGATGTTTCCCATAGTTAACATAGAAAGGGAAGTCTGTTTTATAAGCACTGAGGAAGCTGCTATCCACTATGGATTCTTTCCCTGTATTCAGCTCAGCCTAACTATGTAATTGTAATATTAATTATATAAACTCATAAAATACTGCATGGACTTTGCAATTATGGCCCTCCCTTTTGTGTTTCCTATAATGTATTAGCAAAATGTTGGAATAATGTTGGAATAACCATGACAAAAAAGAGTTTTGTGAATTGTGAAGATTCTAGAGCCTTGGCTAGGTGTTACTTGCCAATTTTGTTTAGGCCATTAAATTAGAATGGCTTAATCAGATGGAATTTCCAGCAGCTTAAGAGCTAACGGCTCATTTTAATTGGTAAGGAAAGATTTTAATCAATTGAACTACCGGCTTCTGAATAACTTTGGGTTTTTTGGTTTGGGGTTTTTCCCTCCTTTTCATTATTCAAATTTAAAATTCAGAGAATGCATACACATAAAGACAAAGTAAAATACAATGGAACTACTACAGGCATAATATCAGAACTAGTTTCATTTGCAATATTAAACTAAAAATAGAGGAGAAAAGAAGCCATAGTGTTTTCACAGATGTCTGGCGTATTTCTTTGTATTGCTATAAAGAATGAAAAGTAAATGTTTGAGAGGATGATGATCAAACTGTACAATACATCACATCACATTTCAAATGGAAGAGGAAAACCACATCCATTTTCCTTTGCTCAAAAAAAAAAAGTCTTTCCTAAGTGGTCAGATTCTGTACAGCGTTTGCCTCTCAGTGCATGAGTCTCTAAGAGCTAACTTGCATTTGTGCAGGAATAAAGTTGGGCATGGTATTATTGTACTGTCTGGTTTCTCCGAGAGACCAATTTTCATATATCTCTATTTACAAATAGTTGTAACATATTGTATCTAAACAGCCCAGGCCGAGATTATTGGGGAATCACTGTATTTGTATGTGTAGCCCATGATGAAGGGTACAAATGGGAGAGTCAGGAAGGAATGGGAGGCTATTCAATGGCAATCAGCACAGGGAACCCAAGATCAATAATGGCAGCTAGATTCTGTTCTCCGTGTCACTCAAAATCTTCAAAAAATAAGAAATTTTCATGCAGGAGAACATACCTTTCTCTACAAAAACTTGCCTTTCCTTTGCCTCCTTGGCTTCACCAAGTAATAACCCCCCCCCCATTTTATTTTGTTTGGAGGGATCACAAGATAAGCTGCATGTGCTCACTTTAACTTTGATAATTGGGTATTGAATGAAGAGACCATGGTGGCTAGTAGCACTGGCAGAATACCAGTTAATAAATCACGATGAATAATACATCTGCCAGGCAAAGCAATTTACCTGCAATTGTGTGCTCTTTCCTTCCTTCCACACAATCTTTTAATGCAGCTTTTCATGAAAAAATTGCCTTCCAACATGGATATTTAATTTTATTTAGGACCAACTCCCCTCCCCTGTTTAGCCTGAAGAGGTGAAAGGAACCCCTACCCAGAACTTCAGATCAGGTTTCAAAGCTGATCCAGCAGGCAGACAGAGCTGATGCTTTCAATTCACCATTCTCAAATGTATGTGCCTTTTAAAGCTGAAGTGGCCAGGTTTGTAGAAGCAGAGAAAAAGAGGCAGTAAACAAAGAATACAGCAAAAGGACAGCAGTGAAAGCTTATCAGAATCCTGCTACAGGAATGTGAATCATAATCTCTAAGCTGCAGAAATGACATGTACTGAAGAGACCCAGGTTAAATGGAAATTAAAGCCGTAACTGTAAAAATGACCCTACAGTGGAACAGTGAAAACCTAGTGTTGATGGGAAATAAAACATACTGGAGTGAAATAAACAGAAGCTTTGTAATACCGCAGTAGCTTCAAAGCTTTCACTGGAGAAGCCGACAATACTTATGTTCACATATGTGATACTAGTTGGATTTTCTGCCTCAGTGATATTTGGGGATGGGGTCTCACCTTGTATACATTCTCTAAAGAGAATGTAGCCTAGTGGTTTGAATATAATCCTTGGGTGCGGCACGACTTGGTATTTTCCACTGACTTTGGCACTTAGCGAGAGTGCAAATGAATCACCACTGCCCTGCCTTGGACAGCGGTCTCTCCCATCCCATTTCCCATTAATTCCTGCTTTGCATGGCACTGAAGAATGAAACTTATACAAAAATGTGTAGAGAATTTTACTATATGTAGGGATGAGCAAAGATTATTGGTATCTTCCTGAGGTTATGCTCAAATCTGCTAAGGATCCAGTTGGTCTATGAGTGAATATTAAATTCACTCTCCTTTCCTCATTGCTATCTTTTTGAGAAAACACATGTTGATGGCGTTCATTCAACTGCTTTATCCCAGTTTAAATAATTGTATTATGTACTCCAGAGCAACCTTTTTGCACATTAATAGTCCTCACTTAGCAAGCACCAGACGTATCTTGGTGAAATCTTATTATCTACCATGGGGAAAAAAAAGAATCAATACCATCTCTGTGCCGAGTTTCTTCCTTTGCTGCAGTCCAGTAGCTTCTTCCAATTTAGTTTCTCTTGGCGGTAATGTTGCTGCCACCATCTTGATCAAGACAGAGAAATTCAAATTTCCTGTGCTTCATGAGCACTCCAAAGAGTTGAAGTAGAATTTTTAATACTTCATGTACAGTATTACTACAGCTACTGTTACCAGTTCTTCTTTCATTTCACTGATTCAGAACATTCTCTGCTCCTTAAATGATCTGTAATTTTCCTGTCCCTTTTATATATGGACATAAACAAATCAACCATGAATATGAATGAGAGTGAATCCTGAGCAAATACTTCTGTATATTATTATGTATATGGTATATTCTATATATTGCAAATTCTCGTTACAATAACTTCCAAGGAAATATTCAATAAATTCCTTTGTTTCCATCCAACAGAAAGTTGGATTAGAACACAAATTTATTAGTTTGTATATAATACAATGGACATGATTTGTAGCAATAACCAGAGATTAATTAAGCATATGCATTTTTCTCTTCCGTCTCCTCTGGCCTTCCCAGCTATCAAACCCTTCAGAAATTTAATTAAATCCTGGGTGCCGCAAACTGATTCCCAGAGAATTTGATCTTTGGTCAAGATTGATAAATGTGCACATACAAAGAGCTCTGCCTTGGAAAATCTAGAGTGCCATTTATCTTACTGATCTTGAACACTGTGTGCACAGTGCCCCATTCAATTTTGTTTCAGACTATCCTATTTAGGACCTAGGATGGAAAAGAAACAATTTAAGCATATAGATCAGGATGTTCATGTAAAACGTCTCACAAAATCATTCCTTTGGGTTGAAAACAAATAAACCAGAGTGCAATAGCCATTAAAGTAGACTGTACGAGATTGCCTGTTGAACCATCTGACCATGTCTGACTTTACTAAATGTGGGGCACAGAAAGTTGAGCTGCCTTTTTTGCAGGACAGGCTTCCTTCCTTCTATTGCTTGTCTTTAGCAAACTTAGTAATAGTTATATGTGTTCGTAAGATACTGTTCTTAATTCCTCCCGGTATTTCGCTGTTTGTTCTGTTTGTCTGTGAGAATCACAGACAAAAATTGAAAATAATTAAAATAAAATGGCAGTCCAAAGTGTTTATACATAATTATAAATTTTAGCACATTGCATTTTAATACTGGGACTAATCATCCTTTCGGAATGAGAGGAAAATTCTAAAAAGGACAAAGGTTGGAAGACCAAAATAAAAAAATTCTTAAACTAAATTTTTCAACAAGAGAAAATATCTCCCATCTGGTCATTTGGGAGCCTTTAATATACTCTGGAATATACTCCAATGGCGGCACTTTTAATTTCTGCCATTTCAGTGGCAGTATTTTATGAGCCATACCTAAAATGGCGCATTGCTATTACAATTATTTGTTTGTCTGGAAGATTCAAAGCAGGGATTGGATTTGCATGATTGCGTGAAAATGCAAACCCACGTGTCTGATGCGTCCCATTAAGAAAACAAGAAGCCCATTCATGGGATTGTTTTTCTTATATGATAGTGTTATGTTGCAAACACGAAGTGAGCTGAGTTGATTCCTTAGGCAATGTGAAAGGCAGGTCTTGTGAATGCACCGACATTGCAATTGTGACTTTATAGTAATCTAGAAAATTTGCCAAATGTGGACCAGAGGAGGAAATGGCAATTTGAGATCCATCTCAGCACATGTTGAAGTATGAGCGTTCACAAAGCTCGCTACTGTGCCAGAAAAATCAATCCTCCGTGCAACCACTGATTAAATGGCAGGACAGAAGAAACATATATAGGAGGAGGAGGGGAAAATGGGCTTCTAAATTTTAAAACAAAATGTATTGCCTTTAATGCAACTGGAGACAAACATTTTGATCTGCTGCCTAGAACTTTCTTCTAAAAATAGCACCACATCTCATGGACGGTTTTCTGACAAGAAAAGGAAACAGACTTCCAAAAATGGTACCCAATTAAAGCTGACTCTCACACTGTTTGGGTGATGCAAATGATACAGAACTTATTAACAATCCCCTCTTTTCTGTTGGTTCATTGATAAGAGTTCCAAACTAGAGGCAACCAATTCAAAAACTGATCTCAGTGCGTAGGAAGATCTGTAAGCATCAATCAATTTTTTAAACTGTAGGCAAATAACAGAACAACATAGTTAGAAGGGACTTTGGAGGTCTTCTAATCCAATCCCTGCCCCAACAGGAGATCCTATACCTGTGATGGCGAACCTATGGCACATGTGCCACAGGTAGCATGCGGAGTCATGTTGCCTGGCATGCTAGCTCAGCTGATTTTTGGCCCTTTTGGGCCCACCAGAAGCGGGCCGGGGGGGGGGAGGCCCGTTTTTCTTTCTCCCTGGCTCCAGATCCTCTTTATGCATCTAGGGAGGGTGAAAACAGCCTTCCCCACCCCCTCGGAGGTCCGAAATGGCCTGTTTCTCAACTTCCGGCCTCCCAGGGGGAAGGCTGTTTTTGCCCTCCCCAGATGCATAGAGAGGATCTGGAGCCAGCTGAGAAAGAAAACTGGGCCTACGGGGCCATCGTGTGCCAGGAGGGGGGGGAGGGGGTCGCGCTTGCATGTGCGTGGCGGGGCACATAGAATTATGGGTGTGGGCACACGCACAGGCAAACCTCCCCCTCCCCCCCTTCCTGGCACGTGATGGCAAAAAGGTTAGCCATCACTGTCCTATACCATTCCAGACTGTCTGTCTGTCCAGTCTCTTAAAAGCCCCCAGTGATGGAGCACCCACAACTTCTGAAGGCAAACCACTCCAGTGGTTAATTGTTCCCACGGTTAAGAAATTTGTCCTTATTTCTAAATTGCTTCTCTCCTTGATTAGTTTCCATCCATTGTTTCCATCCATCTTGCCATCTGGTGCTTTAGAAAATGGATTGAGCCCCTCTAAATAATATCTAATAATCTAAATGATATAGCTAAATAATATCTAAATATCTAATATCTAAATGCATATTTAGTGCCCATAAAGCTGCCCATAATAGGTCAGATTAGGAAGAGAAAAACGTCTGCAAAATTTTTCTCTACTCTATAATGCTCTATAGGTTTTAGGGTTATACTTTCCAGATTTTAAAGCTATGCCAGAGAGGAATTCTGGGAATTTAGAGGGTACGCGTGATCTGGATACTATTAGTCTGAGGGTAGCTCTCAGGTCTACAGAGGGACCTACAAGAAAGAGGGTTGTACTCTTTAGTTTCAGAACTAAATCTCAGATTGGGATTCACAGAACTGAATTCAAAATCTAATTTGGCATAGAGGTTGTATATATTGTTTTGATATGTTAACTTTTTGATAACTACATTTATGTTTATTTAGATCAATTTTTTCTGCCAGTTAAATGAATTTTGTTTTCTGTTCATATATATTGGTATTATCAAAAGCAACCAAAACATGTCTTTTAAAAATCCAAGAGTGATTTCTATTCAGAATGATCTGAAGGATTGAGTTCCACTCTTAATATATTATGCACGATCATGTTAATGTGATACTTGGCTGGGGGAGGGGCGAGGGGGGGGACCCTATGCAGCTGGAATATTACTGTAGAGCTCTGGTTTTTGCTAAGTCAGCATTTGAAAGAACAACGAACCAAGGATGATGTCCCATCAGATTGGAGGAAATTTTTGTGAGCGCTCCTTCTAAGAGATTGAGTGGCAGGTGGAAGGTCCTATTACAGTTTGGTTTTGGTAGGATATTGGTTCCTACCAAAGAGCGGTAGGAAGAGCACAAAGAATCTAGTAAATGTGATTTCAAGCAGACAAGTCATGAATGGAGACAGAGGGCTGAGTCTCATATATCCCCCTAGCCAAGAATTCTTTTTCCCAGGATGTTAGTTTGGTTTTTTTGGTGTTGTTTTTTTTTTTTGTTCCTCCAGCTGCCCCTATTTCTTACTCTGAAACCTAAAATTCTTAGAAATGGGCTGATGGAAAACATTAAGAAAAAGAGGAGTTCAGCATCCTCTTTCCAAATCATTGATTCTGCACATGAAATGAAACTTGCTGGTCAGCTGGTTTGGCAGAGAGGGAGCCATTTTTTTTAAAGGCTCAAACTTGAGAAGTTTTTGAATATATAGCTGCAACTGGCAGGCCAATGTTAAAAACAAAATAAAATTGGACAAAGATCTACTGAAAATTAATCCTCACTGAACATGTTATCCTACTCAGTTTAGAAACTTCCAACTTGGGAGAATAGCAGCTTTGGAGAAGAATTTTTATTGGGACTGTAACAGAAGGGAAGTGTTTGAAAGAACCATTCTCACATGCAGTTGTCTGAATCCTGATCTTATCCATAACTACTTGCTTTTTTAAAAAAAATGTTAAAGGCCATTGTGAAATTAAAACTGCATAATTTAGCCCCGAAAGACAAAGCAACAACACAGCCAGGAAATGCAGCACTTATAACTTACCTGTTGTACAGGCGAAATCAGAATCTGGTTGTTACACAGACCAGACTGCAAAGTATTTATTCCTAGGCCAACTCAAGGAGAACTAACGACCTATCTGGTTGAGCGGAGATACGCTTCAGGAAACCACTGGGCAAAACAACAAATAATAGAGTTACTTCAACATCCTCTCTGTAAATGCAAATTCAACACATATCTGTTCTGAATTATGACATTTTCATAACAGACATCCAAGAACTGTGTCTGCAGTTCTTAAATGCATCCAACATTGAAAAGAACTTTCTTTGTTGCTTCTATGACAAAAGATCTTGTGTGCTGAAATCTTGCACTAACTGTAAAACTTCAGTGGATGTCATTTTTATGGAGTTTTTTTAAAGCCTTCATGCTGTTCATAACTTTGAAAGACTTTCCACTTGGGTTTCTTGAACAAAGGTGAGAGAAATCAATGAAGAGAGATTTAGTATTAAAGCAGAGAACGCATTGGTAGAATGAGAATAGAAAAAGTGAGATAGGATGATCATTTGGGCCTGATCACAAACGAGGATGCCGATTTCAATGAAACTAATACATGTTAATATAAACTGAGGGCACCTTCAAAATGAGAACACCTACAGGACTACCCTGTAAAGTAGGACACCGATGATCACACCAAATAGCAAAACTAGGAAGATAACAGACGTAGAGAAAAAAATTCAAATTCAAAAATTCAAATTTAATAATCATTTGTTTGCTGGGATATTTTTCTGTCAGGTTTGTTCCTAGACATGCCATGTTTCCAGTCAAAAATTAATTTAGTGATATTTTAAGAGCCTTGGTGGCGTGGCAGACTAATGCACTATTTATTTATTTATTTATTTATTGGTTCGATTTATATGCCGCCCTTCTCCAGAGACTCAGGGCGGCTTACAATGCG
>JANHZT010007490.1:83918-100621 GCA_032468215.1 Stegonotus admiraltiensis | reverse complement strand
TCAGTTTTTGAATTGGGCAAAGGAAAATTTCTTCATCATTTAAAAACTGGAATCGATACGGTTTTTGAACAACCCATAGATCCTGACTTTCTACCTGATAATACCCTGGAGTAGCGATTAGCCACCAATAGTAGCACATTGCAACATAAAGTGAATTTCCTGACTTGCTCCAATTCAACACCTCCAGTTGCCTGGAAGGAGCAAACCACAATGTCTCCATGCTTTAACGGAAGGCAATCCAATTTAGCAGGATCAGTAATCGTAGCATTCCCATGATATAAAAATGCTCGGAGACACCTGGGAATACATGTCCCATCCCAGGGGAATCCTTGCTTTTGGTCCTTTGTTGTAGGATGTGGAGCAGCACAATAGCTGGAAACCCTGCAGCATCCGAGAGGGGGAAAGGTGCCCTCATTTAACTAAGCCTAAAGCCTCCTCTGAGTCCATTTCAACACTTGTTGACCTTGTAGTTTTGTTGGAAGCAGTTTGCCATTGTCTTTTTTTCAAGTTCCCTCTCTAGCCTACAGGAAGCCTTTTATCTAAGTTATGATCAATTCCAATTCTGCTTAATTCATGAGTCACAATACCAAGGGGAAATTGCTGGTCAGCTACTCCTATAATTCTTGATTTTAAAAAAAATTACACCAGAATTAGCAATATTTTGGTCTTTTCTTATTTGATTGCTAATTCTGGGCTTTGAGGTTAGATTCTTTTCAGACTTTCTGGTCAGGATAAAAGATTCTTTCAAGGTGAAAGGGCCACTGTCAAATAAAATGTAAAGAGCCCTTGAATTGAACTCAATTTGTGACCTACCAACAGGAGACCGTTTGCTGTTGTCTTCTGTTAGCCAAGAACCATAGAATTCCTACATGGTCCCCATCCAAGTAGGGATCAGGGTCACCCCTGCTTAACTTCTGAAATGTATCAATCAAATACTAAAAAGCTTTTCCTCTAAAGATGCTCATCCTGCAGCCTGAAAATCTTTGCAATGATATTTTGCAGACAATAGAGATATATTCTAGAGTGCTTTCTATTCTTTTTTCTGAAGGGTATTTCTTTAACAACACTATCCTCAATATTGGCTTCAGGCAATTTTACATTCAGCTACTTCATCTATGGAATTTTGGTTGGGATCAAGGGAGACAAAGGGGCAGAGAAAAGTATTTCCATAGCTGCTCAGAGACAATCTTTGGTTTAGTAGAGTTAGGCTTTTTTTCATCTCCCTAGGACACAATGGCGCTACTTTGAAATTAACAGTACAACAGGGAATACTTCCCAGCTACTTTTGTTGTCATTTTCTGAGTTCCTTTAGAGTTTTTCATGACCTTCCTCATCTTCTGTCATCATTGCAACTCCAAACTAACCAGCATTAGGAAAAGCAAAACTGTATTTTTAATCCTTTAAAAGGAGATTTCTCGGCTTGAATGCTGCTTCTTTGCTGCCTCCTTTAAAATGACCCCAGGGGACCCACACTGGCAACTCAGCTAGAAGTTTCAGTCCATCCCTGTTCTCGAGAGAGCCAGATTCCATGAGGCTGGCTTAGATATGTTCTGTTGCACATGGGATTATTCCAGCATTTTCAGTCCATCAAGTAACCTTCTGTCTGCACCTGTACTACCGGGTATTTGAGTTCACAAATCATCATATTTGGTGGTTTATTTGGTTTCACTTAGTACAAAGCAGTAGTGAAATCCAATTTTTATTCTACCGGTTCTGTGGGTGTGGCTTGGTGGGCGTGGCAGGGGAATACTGCAAAATCTCCATTCCCTCCGGTGGTATTTGCTGGCTCTCTGAACTGCTCAAAATTTCCGCTACTGGTTCTCCAGAACCTGTCAGAACCTGCTGGATCTCACCCCTGGAACAAAGTATATCTCCAGCCATTTGTGAACTCTCTTATGGCTCAGAATCATGTATGAGCCAGCCACTGTGGGTTAATCAGTAAAGGGTAACTTGACAAGCCATTATTTTTTTAATTTCTAATTATAAAGTTGCTTATAATAAGAAATGTTATAATAATATAGTGCACAAAATAGCTTCTTCATCATAACACATTACATAAAATAGTGTCTATATTTCACAATCCTATAATAAGCTGATACAGTTTTTTAAAGATCCTGAATATTCAAAGTGAATATTCATTTTGTTGTTTATAAAAAAGAAAAAAAATCCTGCAAATCACAATTTAATTATGATTCCTTACCTTGGTTTTTAAACATAATCTTTATCAGAGACTTTCCCAATTGGTGCAATCTTACTAAACCCCTTATTTACAGAAAAGATAATAGATATTTCAAACAGTGGGTTATTTTGCTCTAAAAAGCATTTCTTGCTTTGTAACTTTTTATTCCTTCCACCAAATATATGTAATAATTCTAAAGTTGGTGAGATTTCAATCCTTTGGTTATTGATATTGTTAATGGGTTCCTTTTTATTGCATTTCTACCAAAGATAGAAGAAAGGTGTGTGTGTTTTTTCATTGCAATCTTTAGCACCTGGTAGAACAGTTATATGTGAGATTCTTACATATAAATGCCTGTGATGTAACAACTTAAAATATAATTTTTGATTAGGAATTGCCACATTGTATCATCCAACTGCTTGCCTAAATCTGACTCCCAAACATGAGACCTACCTCTGTCTATTTCCTTGCAACAAGTAGAACTAATGTTTTGATACCATATCAAAATAATTTCTTGAAATCGGACTGTGTATTAGTGAGTGAGGTCTGAAAGCATCTTTCTCCAAAATCAACCCTTCCTAGTTTGAATTGTCCCAATATGTTGGATATCTAACTCTCATATTTTAGATTAGGGTGCCTAGTGGTAATTCTAACTGGAGTTTCTGAGAACTGAACCCAGGAGAGAGAAAGATTGAGGAAATCTTCCTGGAATCCAGTAGCCATAAGATTGATCAGGATGCCAACAAATCAACTCACCCCAACCTTAAAAGGGAAACAATATTTTTCAAGCTATCTAATCTCTGATCCTCAGACAAGGAGTAGTGTACAGGGACAATTTCTACTGGGAGAAAAAAGTTGAAAAAATAAAACAAAAACCAACTATGTTGAATTTTATATTGGATGAGCTACTGCTTTGCACACCTCTTTTGGCAGCATCATTTCAAATTGTAAGAACCGGTGTGATTGAAATGAATGTGATTATATTTTACTTTATTGTGATATTCTCAGCTGTCAATACTGATTTTCTTATATTTGTTCTATATAAATCATTCCTCCTTGAGTTGGCAGAAGACTTGGGGACGGACTGCCTTTTGCCTTTTATTTTTTTCTTCTCATTTTTGCTACCTTTCCAAAGTCTTCAGAAGAAGCATGACTTTTATGGAGAAATTTTACCATATTTAGAGAAAGCATGTGTTTAAGTCAAGATTCCTCGGGCTTAGCCCTTCCAATGGTATGGAATTTCAGAATTCCCCAGAAAAATATCTGAAAGCCAAGAGAATGTGCAGCTCTTCCAGAAAATAGCAGTGCTTATCCTTTAGCAACTGTGTATAAGGTTTTTAAAAATTAAATATGGGATGGAGAGAAAGAAAAGATTTAGAAATTGAGGTTTCATATTTTGCTCCCTTAGCAGTCCAGATCTGGATTCTGCTACTCCTCCCACTCTGTCTGCTGATTCCTTTTAAAAAGCCATTTGCACAAATGCTCTTTGTGAGAAAGATATTTTACTAGCTCAGTGCAGCTCATTCCCAGGCCCTAGAGCAACATGAAATCAATTCTCAAATAAAATAAAATATATACGGTAAGCATTAAAGTATGCACAATTTAAGCCAAGAAAGAGACTGCGACTCCAGATCAAAGTCCTATACATTTGTGCCCTTGTGACTTTTTTGATACTCCCACCCCCACACCAACAATGCTCCCATCCTTCCCTACTTTCTTTCCTAAAACTTAGAGATGATACATAATTGTTCAACTACAAAAACATTCAAATTTATTTGGGGAGTCTGTATTTTCATTCACCCACCCTTAACAGCATTCACTGTTGAGAAACGAGCCTTTTATTTTAAAAGTGCTTAGAAATAGGAATTGCTCGATATCACATTATAATGTTCCAGACTGCCCCACACTTTCAGTGCTTTTCAAACATAAATAATACATTTTAGAAGGAGAGTGGGCCCTGTGATGGGATAGCTTCCATTGCCATAGAAAAGGGTGGGGAGAAGGGGAAAAAAAGCACTTGGAAAAGATTGCATTATTTATGGGCAGCTCTTCCTGTCTTCAGACCTATCCCAGAGGCCTTGTCAAAGGCCATTGTGCACAAAAGAAGAATAATCTTTTCCTTTATAGGATATTCCCTCACACAATTAGATGGTGCTACTTTTTCCCCTTGTAATGCTTGAGGTATTCAGACGTTTGCCTTGCTTTAGCTACTCTTCCTGACAGTTTTGCAAATTTGAGTGTTGACAGATCGCAAAGCTGCAGTGGGCTTTCAGCTTTCTGCATACTTGGAAGGAACATAATGAAAGGCCCTGTTAACCAGGAACAGTCCAATTTGGACTGCAGACCAAGCTGAAATAGGCAGTCAGCAAAAGAATCTTCCATCAACTTGGAGCTCTTCAGACTGAGTGGATCCTCCATCCAGCAGATGGGAATAATGGGGCTTGTAGTTCAAGGGATACCTCTTAAGCCTACCATGTGAACTATCTGATATCAGAGGTTTCAGAGAAAGGGACAAAACTCACACTTGGGACCTTACAGCAAAACTAAGGGATTGCCCATTTTTGGTTTTGAGTGAAGGGCTTTCTGTCTTTTCACTGAATCCATCCTCTCTGCAAAAGGTGCTTTTGGGGAAAAAATTCATAGTAAAATGAAATACTTGGGATGGAAACCTTATAATTATAGGACTGCCAGGCAGTAACCTGAAGGTCCAATTTTTTGCTCTTTTAAAATATCCATGTAAAAAAATGGAAATGCTTCTGCATATATTTTCCCCCAGACTTGAGGTCTGACTGCTACATGTCATGTCTGGACTTGGCTGAGGTGAGTTGGAGGAGTTGTTCGTACTGCAAGGGGTTATTTAAAATACAACAAGCTACAACACAGACTATAGCACTTTATGATGTTAAGACTTCTTGAAGAGGCTCTGTGAAAGGCTTAGGTAAGCCTGCATCCTAAATCGGTGCCAGGAGTTATCCTAAATTAGCCGCCATTATGTCATAGCATTTTAGTCCTCACTCTAAAATCTAATGCATTGGGTTGTGATTGCCTTTATGAACAGTCATTTATTCATTAGGGCTTACCTGAGCATCAGTTGATCTCTGTGCTAGCATTCTCCAAACAGGTGTCTTTCTGATGTATCAGTCACGCTGGTTCAACGTATTTGGAGGGCAATAATTGAAAATGACAATCCATTGCTTGATACTGTAGTTGCTCCTCCCACAAAGTAGATTCTAATTAAAAACCTTGGAAGAAGACTCTGCATCAGAATGCCCCCCACACACACACACATTCCATCTGCCCACAGCAGGATGCAATCTTAATATCTGCAGACCGGATTGGAGATTGAAGTCCTAACTATGGAATTCTCTTGACACAAAGCCAAAATGCCTGAGAACTGGAAAATAAATTATGAATGTGATTCTGGGCTCTATTAGAGGCTCTGCCTTGGAAGTGGGGGCAGCAGACACTGCCTGCTTATTCCACAGAGTGCACCCTGTATTTTCAGTTGATTGTGCCCTGTCTTAAATCAGAGGTTGTGCTGGTAATAGAATCAATAAAGAGGAAGTCACAGGCAGGGATATGATGGGAAATTATAGTGGAACGAGAACATTGTGTAACTTTGAAGAGGCTGTGGTTTTGCAACCTTCTTTGTGCTCCTGGCCTCATCTAGCTCAAATATCACAGAGGTTTTGGTTTGGAAAGTTTCTCATTTAGCTGAATCAATGAAAGCAAACTTGGTGCCTCCTCCAGCATTGCTTCCATTGATAGCCTCACCTGGAGCACTTCAGAAACACTGACACTCTCACAATGCATGCCAGCCTGTTCAACAGACTGCTGACCTGGTACGCAAGCTTTGCTCAACCTAATTGGAGGGCAGTTGAGAAAACATTTTTCTCTCCCAGGTTGTGCCATGTAGGTTGATGCTACAGGAGGATGCATCTCTGTACAGACTGAACTAGAAGTAGCAGCAGCCACAGGGAGACAGAGGCCTTGGAGGAAACATTCACGCTGGTAAATGCGTTGAACCCTCTGAGCCCCACCCAGCTAGGAAGTGAGTTTCCGGAGCTGCCACACAGTCTTGGTGCTTTTGAAGCCTCTATTTTTAGGGTTGCTTTTAACTGATCAGGAATATGCTGCTTGCCCTTGACCCACTATCCGGTTAGGCTGGAGTGGTGGGCCGAGAGAGGCAGGGCCACCTCCCCAATTCCTGTGCTAGCCTCCCACAGTCTGGGAGACAAATCCACAAGGGAAGAAGGGACGGAGCAAATGCTCACCTTCCCTCTTCTGCAGAGGAACTGGGCATAGGAGCAATACTAGCATAATATCTCAAAGCCTGAACCTGCCCCACTTCAGGTGAGTCTCATTTCACTTACTAGCCTCTCCTGCTATGTTATTCAGCATTATTGCTAAGGAACAAGGAGGGTTAAGGAAGCCCTCTGAGAGACCTTTTTCCCCCACCTTCTTTGATGCTTCTCTTCTGTGGACCCCCCTTTGCTATTTTCTGTATTTCTGAGTGGGCTTTACTGCAGGCAGTTGGCTCAGCATTGATGCTCCCCCAAGAATAGCAAGGAGACATTAATTCTTGTAGTGTTGAATTGCATCAGGATTTCTGTAGAACATAACAATGGGGACCATCTTGTGTAAGCTACATGGATGTAACGATGTGAAGCTTGCTAAAATATATGTATATCCTATTGAATTCACCAAGATATACAACACTTGATATTTAGAGAGAGGTGGAGGATATGCAAGGTGCCAAACTTTTCTCCCCCAAAATTTGGGAATTACAAAACAAAAATAATTTCCAAACTATGCTGCACACAGATGAAGTAGTCTTTCTAATAATTAAAATTGCCATGTTGCAGTTGATATTTCCCTTCTTAAATGTCATGTTGGTGTACCTTGAAGAGGGTATTCTGTTGCACCTTTCATTCATTTGTTCGTTTATTCATTTATTCTCTTTCTCATCTCTGTTAGCATTTTAATATTTATCAGTGAGCAGAGAAGGGGACAGGTGTGCGGAAAATGCTAATACTTCATATTTACATTTAGAAATTATTAGAAGTGGAATTGCATGGGTCTTAGTGGGGATAACATTACCTACATCAGCTGGATGCCTACGCAGCCTGGTGCTTTCACTTTTCATATTGCTCTAAAAGCAGGCAACCTTTATATAGTATCAGGTAGTCTTTGACTTACAATTCACTTAGTGACCAAAGTTACGGCACTGAGAAAAGTGACGTATGATCATTTTTCACATTTTAACCATTGCAGCAGCCCCATGGTCACGTGATCAAAATTTGGACCCTTGGCAATTGGTTCATATTTATGATGGTTGCAGTGTCCTGGGCTCATGTGATCACCTTTTCAATGGGGAAGCCAGATTCACTTCACCACTGCCAGTGATTCATTTAACAACTGTGGGCAGAAAGGTTGTAAAATGGAGCACATTTACTTAACATTCATCTAGCAACAGAAATTTTGGGCTCAATTGTGGTCATAAGTTGAGGACTACTTGTACAGCCCCAGGACATTTACCTATCCTTTCCCTATAACGGGTGCCGGATGCGTCATGTGCTGCCACCGCCCCTGCCCAGTTTAGCGAAGGGGGGGGGAGTCCCAATTCATCACATGACACCGCTGTGACAACACGAGTTTGATACCCCTGCCCTACAACAAAGAAATCCACCTTCACGTACATGTGCAAAATCATGGCTGAAAGGAGATCCAAATCAAAGATTCACCTGATAGAGGCAAATGTCTTCTACACTCAGAGAAAGCAGAAAGAGCTTCTGGAGACACAGTGGAGTGAAATTCAGAAGCATCAAGTTAATATTCTTAAGTTTTATGTCAGGAATTAGGTCTGTGGAATGCTTCAGAGTCAATTCAGAAAAAGTGGTTTTAGAGAGCCTGAAAAGAGCACTGCCTTTGCATGCAGCTTGTTTAAGCAGCCCCGGCTTCTGAAGTACCTCCTCCAAATTTGATTAGAAGCATTGCGCGGGCCTATTAAAAGCACCAAGGCTGAGAGAAAAACTTAAGTGTAAATGAACTAGCTTACTCTTCCAATCATTGAAAAGCCTGAACCACTACTACAAATCATTACCAGTAAATTATAATCTACTTTTAAATTATTCCTGAAATAGAAAACATATAGTTTAATAGGGCACACAGCTGTTCTCATATTTAAAATGGGCAATATATTGACGGTTGGGAGTGCAATTTCAATAGACTTAACTGTTGATTATTCTGGCAGGGACAGGTGCTGGCCAAAATAAAGAGGGCTGATTGGAAAATCCTATTCATATCCATTAATTTTTTATTAAAAACTGAGCTGCTTCCCAATCTAGGAAAAACTACTTTGAGATCAAATGCTTTAGAAATGTTATAATTAGGCTTAAAAGAGGACTGCTTAGCATCCCTCTTCCCTAGGTGTAAAGGTCTGGTGGTTCTCTGCTGAAAGTATGAACTGCCTCCATCCAAATAATTGTATTTTGAAATTATGTCAGGGATGACAGAGTGTTCTTTCTGATGGGTTTTCCAGATTGCCTAAACCAGGGGTCTGCAACCTTAAACACTCAAAGAGCCATTTGGACCCGTTTCCCACAGAAAAAAAAACGCCGGGAGCCACAAAACCCTTCCCGTGCCTGACTATTTCTTGAGCGGCCACAAAACTAGCATATGTAGTTGAATTAAATGTTCTGTTTTCTTCTGAAACTTTTCTTTGCTTGGATTTATCCATGGTTAGCCTACCAGGGGGTTGAAAAGCTCAATAAATCGCATGCTGGCGGGTATCGTACATTGGCGGTTGTGACACATATTTTGAGTGATAGGGAGCCGCAGCAGAGAGGTGAAAGAGCCACATGCGGCTCCAGAGCTGCAGGTTGCTGACTCCTGGCCTAAACCAATAGTGATTCTTTTCCGAGCAAGATCCACAGAGCAAGCAAATCCTGTCGCAAACGAATCTTGTAACAAGCTGCCTTGAGATGAAAGAGATGGAGTTAGAAGAACGTCAACATCAGCGCCATTTCCATTTATAACCACTGTGTCCCTTTATACCTCAGGGTGGAGACCTTACAATGTTATTTTTAACAGCTGCCCAGAATCCAGGGACAAAGTGGGTCTCTTTGCTAATCATGGGGAAGCATGTTCACATAATGGTTGCCAGGACTTTAATCAGTCTGGGAACCAACCCTTGCAGATCCATCACACACCCACAAATCAAAGAGTTGATCAATTTCAATGTGACTTTCTGCCGTTATCATCACTCCACCTTCACCCGGAAAGAGATAGAAAACCAGGCCAAGGTGGAGGCTGTTCTACTGGTAGAACATTGCTGAGAGGACTTCCAGTTTTCAGAGATGGCCCAAGTCTCTTGAGGAAGCTCTCCCTGCTAGTTTATTAGCACTACTGCTTTTTCCAGTTTTCCAGAGTGGGCTCACTTCCTGGCTTTGGGACACACAGAACCTGTCTCTGCTTTTCTCTTGTTGCCCAATATGTAATTTAGTCTCCCTCCAACAAGTTGAAACTGCTCTGACAGTAACTTTCTCAGCCATTGTAAGGTTAATCAGCCCATATTTACCCACATATGCATACGCACCCTTTTGCTCTCAGGTTAGGGTGACTTCAGTCAGAGTCTATCAACATCCGCTTCTAGTATAGCTTGTTGTACTTTTGTGGCTGTCTTGAATCTAGTGCTGTCCAACAACCACCAATCAGACCAAGCAAAGTTTAATATATGTAGCTGGGAGTCTATTGGTTTAAATAACAGCAGGACATTGTTGTCTAGATGGCTGTATAGAGTGTTGAATTCCCTTCTAACCACCTGATGCTTATCCTGATTCCCTAAACCCCAACTGTATTAGCTGTACAAAGTTTTAAAAGAGAAGTCAGTCACAGGAGCACTTTTAATGTAACCTGGAACTTAAGTCTATATAGTTGCCTAAAAGTACACAACTTTCTTTCAGCATAGATGTACAGCAATTTTCAAATGTGTATTCAGATAGGAATGTTGTTGAAGAAACTGGGGGGGGGGGGGGTTTCTGCAAAATGGCGTTTCTTGTTTTTTGCTGCCTCAGACATCAGGGTGGATTCTTTTGAATGATAGATAGCCAGTCTGTCTGGGCATCTCAGGTCCCTTTCCTTTTTACAGGTAGCAGACTGCTAGCTAGAAGCCAGACACCCATCCTATGTTAATCTCCTTTTCTTTTTTCCTTCTACAGTGGTGCCAATGGTGTCCCCCAGCTTCTCCTTCCTCCTCCTCCTCCTGCTGCTGCTGCTGCCTGCTGGGGTTCCTGGTGATGTGATTTTACCTTAATGTTCAGAATCACATTGCCAGGGATTTCCAACCGTTGGCAAGCTCCTCCGCCTGGATGGAAACTCCATAAACTGAACCTGAAGAGTGCAAGGCGTCATGGCAAGCCACCAACTGCAGAGACAAGCACATGTGTCTACAGGAGAATAATTGGGCAGGGAGGAGGGAATTCCTCAGACTGCATAGGGTAGGGCTTAGCTCACGTGAACAGCGTTTTTTAAGCCATGTTCACAGTGGCTAAGTTCCGCCACTTGGAGTCCATTCTCTACCTCTGTCCATTCAGTAAGAGGGGATCCCAGGAGGACCAGCTGAGCAGAAAGGAAAACACAAGACATGGTCCTTCTCCAAGATTTGAAATGGCCAAGAGTTCCTGCTTGATTACAACAAAGAGAGAGATTGGGCCCAGGACACCCAGGTCCTGTTTCCTCCATAGGGGCCCAAGCCTCCCGTGCCTACTGAGCTGATATTCAGTTGTTTTGGAAAAACTGGCTCAGTTCAGCAGGAACAGGAGTCCTGCCCAGGTTTCACCAGGAGCCCAACATTGGGCCCAGCACAGATCTTTCTCCCCCCCTCAACAAGCCCAGACCCTTTCATGCAACTGGGGCTGGCAGTAGTTCCTCCACACTTCAACAACTCAAGAGACAGCCCTGACTTCCACAGCCTATATTGGACTGGATTGCCTGCGTTTTTTCCTCTACCACAGCCTGGCAAGGGGATGGGGGCCAGCAGAGAATGGAGGCTCTTTTTCAAACCTCTGGAAGAATGAGGGAGGCGAGAATACGGAGCTGGAAAATCTCCCACATCACACCTTCCCTTGCAAATCCTAACTTCTGTGCTTTCTTCAGGTAATTCAAAATGTGTGTACAGTATTGTAAATAAAGAATAGTGGACAAATTCACTTCTTGCTGCGAGCTTTTCACTTCTGTGAAATAAAAAGAGATGAAAGTGGAGGATCAGAAAGTGTGAATCTCATGTTCCAATATACCGTAATTTGTAAGTGGTGGATTTGATTTGATTTGAATCTAAACACATGCAGTGATTTTGCTGGGCATATCTATACAGTAATCTGCTACAGCCATAGAATCTCAAAGGTTTGGCTGCCAGAAAGGAATACATAGTTGCTTTTCAGCATATGGAATGATAAATAGTTGGAAATCATGTTTGAGCGAGAGCTTTGGAGAAGGAATTAAATTTAGAGAATTCAGAGTCCACTGAGAATTTTTCTGCTGTGTTAAATGCACAGGAACAAAATAGGTAAAAAGCGGGCAACCATAAAAGCTGCCACATTTAGATTTGCTGTGCCATTTAAACAGACCTGTTGGTAATGGCTGTGATCCTTTTGCTGTGAAAAGTGTCACCTGTCACTTTCTCCAAGTTATAAGGCTACAGTTCACAGCAGGCAACAGTTCCTAGCTGACCTTGCTGGATTTCCACAAAGCTAAGCAGGGCTGAACCTTCTTGGTTCTTGGCTGGGACACCACCAAGAAGTCCTAAAAGAAAGCAAATGCCTTTTTGTTATAAAAAAAACAAGACACAGATGTCCATGGAATTAATATTAAGTTCCACCCAACTCAAAAGGTTTCAGCTTTTTATAGGTGACCAGATGCCTTTATTTCCTCATTGGGGAAACAAAAGTCATTATTCAGGAGAAAGCAAAATCTCCTTCCCAGAAACCCAGAGTGATCTGCAGGGCCCACAGCAAAAAATCCCCTTTCCACCCCACAGCCACCCCATGCTCTTCCACTGCAAGTCCAGGCTTCATCGGCAATTAAAGGATTAGCAGGGAGGAGTCGTGCCAAAGATCCCACCCCTCTGAGTCATATCAGAGTCAGCACTCTACCCATGAGCCCTGGAGGTGTGAATGGCGGTGATGTTGGAATGGGAGTGCATCTGAAATGGATCTGTTGAGGAGCCAGGTGCCCTTGCTTCCTCCACACATGCGCCCCACATTTGGGGCCAAAGCATTAAGTAGCAGGCCAGGATGGAATGATGGTGGGCTGGGTAACTTTAAAAATAAAAACACAGTGGGAGGAGGTTGGCCTGCCTATTGAGATCAGCTTTCAGCCAGCCCAAACATCGACAAGTGGCCTGATATGAAGTGGGACAATGATGGAGAGCTATTTTTCTTGTTGAAATCACAACAGAAGGAAATCATGTTTTATTCAACTACCATGGTTCTTTATCCCAATTCCCTCCTATCATGCCTTCTGGTATTTTGGAAATGAATAAAAAGTGGCTATTTTCTGCTCACAAGGACCCCAGGGAAAGAGATTGGGAGCAGCTTTAAATCCGTGGGGATGGGAGGGGGGTATGTGTGCTCATGTGCACACAGACAAAATGCTTTCAAGTCAGGCTTGACTCCTGGTGATGTCTTGGCAAGATTTAATAAGTGGTTTGCCATTGCAGCCTTCCCAGGGCTGAGAGAAACTGACTGGCCCAAGTCACCCAGCTGGCTTTTTATTTATTTTATTTTTTAATTTTGATTTATATGCCGCCCTTCTCCGGAGACTCAGGGCGGTTTACAATGCGTTAAGCTTTGTGTTTAAGGTGGCACTAGAATACAGGGTCTCCCCGTTTCTAGCCTGGTGCCTTCACCACTACTTCAAACTGGCTCTCCCAGTTCAGAAATCAGAGGCTCCCAAGACAATCTCCCTGGAACTTTGCAGGAGTTTCAGCCAAAACATCTTCCACTTAGAATCCTCCTGTCCCTTTTTTTTTTATAAAATTTTTATTTTTAAACAAACAAAAAAAACAAACAAACATAAAAATATCATCCTTCCAAACAATTACAGACAGTATTTCGATTGGTTAGAATCATTTCGTGCTCTCGAAGATTTTCAAATCCCCATCATATGACAAATATTTTTCCTCTAACAAACATTTTATCCAAATTTCATTTCATGTATAATATCTCATTTCCATGCTTTATTATCCATCCATTGGTAAAATCTCTCTTTGGTAAAATCCTGTCCCTTTCTTTGTTGTTCACCCAACAACAACAACAAAAGATCTGCTGAAGAGGAAAAGAAACCCAAGCATATCAGGATGATTTCCGTGGCAGATTAACCCCTCGATTCTGAAAGGAGTGTGAAAAATTCCTCTGCAGGAGAAACCAGGATGGAAACATTTTAAGATGTCTTGCCCCTGTGGTCCAACTTTTAAGATAGCCTTTCCTAATCAGAGGTGTTGTGAATACAAACTGCCAGACCTTTTGTCAAAGCATCCTGGGCTCCCAGCCACATACTTGTCTCTCATGATGTGGACAGCAGGCTGACCCTGTTTAGCAGTTGTAATTTCAAGGGGGGGGAGGGAGGACAGGCATCCACCCAGCAGCTGATACAACACCCCCCCTCCAGAATTTTTGTCTGTTCAGAGCCCTTTGATGTATGCCTCATCTATAAATAGGCCTGCAGAAAATGGAGCTATCCTGTAAGCACTTCCCCCATCTCTCCAAACGAAATCTATATCCCCTCACTAGAACAGCCTGAGCAGAAATATACCAGAACATGGGCAGGTGGAAGGAAGAAAAAATGGGGCTTTTGACAGAAGGGGCTGAAGATCAGGGCAGAACAACAGAATCTGGGAGTTTGAGGAGTTTCACAGCTTCAGGAAGGAAATATCTGCTCCAAAGGCTGTCCTTTCTTCAGGATGGAAGATGGCTGTTTGGAGTGAAGTCCATCTAGAAGTACTGCGTTAAACTCCTGATGATACTTCACTACCAAACAGCCAGAGGGAAATCAGGCACTTTGCATACCTCTTGGAGCACTCTTTCCTTCCATGCAAATTTCTAGGCTGACCTGAACACCTCGTGATCAAAACAGGTCCTGGGATGATGCCCAGCATTCAAATAAAATGCTGGCTTGGGCAGTTCAGCCATATGCCAAGGACCTGATCCAGGAACACAGGCCAGAAAAGAGAAATTTTTAGGGCATGAGGCTTTGAAGACATATTCAGGGGGCTTCCAGACAGAGGGATCCCATATATTTTGCAGCAATTCTACCCTTTCTCCTAGCCAGCTATTGGTAACAAAATGGAAAAATGAAAAAGGAGGGTTACAATTGGAAGGTCATCTAGAACAGTGGCCCCCAAGCTTTTGGGCACCAGGAACCGGTTCCGTGGAAAGTGGTTTCTCCATGGACCAGAGGGGGTGTGGTTTTGCATGCTGCCTGAATCCCATGGATGGGGCTTCCCTTGTTTCCGGCATGCCGTGGACCGGGGGTTGGGGACCACTGATCTAGAGATCTAATAGAATTCCACGAATAAGGAAGAGTAATTGCATGCATAATAAAAACTTGGATGGGTACACATTTTTCTGGGAATCAGATGGCAGCACTGGGGAGCCCAGACAGACTTGGGGAATCTTTCAGCACCCTCTTCACCACTATCAATCAGTGATCAGGTTATTAATCAGTTTACTTACAAGGCTCCCGGGGTGGAATACATGAGGCTGGGCTATTTTAACCTACACTATTGACACTGCTGAGCAAGAATTGACTCAAGGTCCATTCCAGTTCACAACACAAAGCTCCATATTTCTCCATAAAAAATAGTCAACAAAATTGATTGGATGATTAACTTGACCCTCTTCTCACCAACAGTATGTTGCACATTCATGTTGATTTCATACTAAGTGCATCCTCCTGGTTTTCTCCAAGGATGGTGGAAACTGTCTTTGGTCAGGAATGATGGAAATAATCTCTTAGATAATTCCTTCTCCCCATCCCAAATGCAACTGCCAGGAATGATATTCTGAAGGAATGAATTAAGAGTAAAGTTTTAGAGCTCAAAGGGCAAGACATCCAAAGCAGGCTTCTACGATAAGCAGCGCCTTTTTAGGAATGATTCATTCCCTGCTGACACCTACACAGACTTTTCCCAATATGGACAACTCAGTTGATAGGCCAATGCCTCCTACACAAAGGCCAAGCTAGCCAGTGGACCCTTTGTTGCAAGCAATCTGAGTGGAGACATTTCTGCTATTTATTTAAAATATGTTTATCCCATTTTTTGACTTGCAAGGCCCATTAAAAGGAGGGGGGTTGCTTACATCTTTCCATGCAACTTCCCCTTCTGCCTCTAGTCTGACAAGCTCATTTATAAAGTGAACAGTTCCAGAGAGCAGCCAAAAGAAAAATTAAGCTCCACACTGCATGTTCTCTGCTGCAAACCACTTTCTGCCACAAGTGAATGGCAATGGGAAGAGGACCTTACTGACTCTACACAACAGCTGTGGAGTACGGCATTCTGAGGCATCCAACTTATATCCACTACAGTGACTCACTGGCCAGAGAGTGTCAGCACTCACAAAAGTTGAGACACATCTGCAAAGGGTGGTTTGAGACACCCCTGTCCCACCTGCAGAGGAAAGGCAGGATGGAGCATTGGCCTCTCCAGGGAGGCCCACAGGCCGAGAGCCCAGGCAACCATCAGCCAGCTTAGCCTGATAGGGAAAAATAGGCCGTGGATGGGCAGGCGGCTGCATTTGTGCTCTAGCGGGAAATATCCTGGTCTGCATCTCTTGCAACAGGAAGGAGCAGCTGCAAAGTCTTGCAACCCCCCACCCCCACCCTCTACTCTGCTTCGGGGCAAAAATGAAGGAAGTCGCCAGCTGGGAGCTAAAGAGGAAAAGCGGCCTCCGGAACCCAAGGTGTTTTCCCCTATCCGTCCGGCTGCTCTGAACAGAAAAGATTTTTCCTGCCGGAGAGAGATCAACGGCCACGTCGGAATAGAGAGCTCAGCCACACTACGGCCGCAGCTGCCCACAGCCCGGGGAATCCGTCCTCCTCGACCCAGCCCCGGAGCGACTTCAGTATCCATAACAGTCCAACCCCCAGCCCGCCGCCACTGCCGCCGCCGCCCTTGCGTGCAACTCCGGCTGCCCCGCCCCAGCGGCGGATGAGACGAGCCCAAAGCGTGGGCTGCGGAAGAGCAAAGCCGCTGCTCTGGGACAGCCGCGGGCGAAAGCAGCGCCAGCCGCACGTAGCGCACGGGCTGGGAATTTGTGTGGGTGAGGCGCCCTCTGGCGGGAGATCCTCGCCACTTCTGCTGCCTAGACACAAAGCCGCTCTGGCGTCGCCGGGCTTCTGGCGATGCGCGGTCTGAGGAGGAGGGAGGGGGGGCGCTAATCAGATGTCTCCGGAGTCAAAGCGCCACAAGCCCCCTCCGGTCCAGGGGAGGGGGGGAGAACTGTCCGTAAAAAAAAGGAAACTCCCC
>JANHZT010007490.1:51372-67628 GCA_032468215.1 Stegonotus admiraltiensis | reverse complement strand
GCATTTTTTTGGCCACAGAGGTTGTAGAAAAAATGCTTTTAAAAGTAAAAAAAAAAGCCTCTGATGATCCTGTGGCTCAGGTGGGCATGGGGGGGAGTGGGGGCAGGGATTTTTGCTACCGGTTCTCCGAACCACCCACCGCCATCGCTACTGGATCGGGCAATCCGGTCCGAACCAGGAGCATTTCACCCTTGCTCTGGGCAGTTGTATATCCCAAGTTCAACTATGTCCCAAGTTCATCTGATTTTGTAAATCTTTGAAAAGAAAAACTAAAACTTAGTTTTCAATATTAAAAAAAAATGGAATCTTGCCCTCAGAAAAACATTAGGTTTTTTTTATTCCTCTTTCTTCAACATTCTACGTACATGAAGAATCTAGGCAACATTCTTATAAGGTAGACCACTGCAAACTTCATCTCCCTATTGCAGATGACGTCCCTGACTGAACTACCTACTGAGTGTGTTGGAGCTGGTGTTGAAGACTTAGGAACTCTAGTGTGGATTTCCTACCTGGGCTGCGATTTGGATTAGATGACAAGCTGCTATTGGTTCCAACACTGTCACAGGAGTAGTTACCCTCCTCCAATGGACAAATGTCTAGTTTATTCCACTTCTTAAGAAGCTGCAGCCAAACTGCCCGCTCTTCCAGCTTACAATGTGGGCTCAGAACCACACATACCCACAATGCACCTACAAAACAAAAAGGAAGGAATGTAAAAGGAGGCACAAAGTCAGATGCAGAGCGAAAGTTACAATCTGAAGTCTAATGAAATAACAGTGAAACCTAAGCAGACCATTGATAGGCCAATTTCCGGGGGGGGCGGTGGGGGGGGGAGAGCCCATAAAGGAGCTCCAGCACGGAAGAAAAGCATGTATGCAAGAAGTAGCATACTATTTAGTAAGCAGGATTCAGAAGGCTGGTCATCAGAACAAAGATGCAGAAAGCTAACAAAAAAGAGAGAATAGTGTGGTATAATAGTTAAGATGTTGGATTAGGGCAGGTGAATCTGGTTCAAGTCCACCCTTGGATCTAATGGCTCAATGGATGGCTCCACCCACTCTCACTCAGCCTAGCCTATCTTATAGAATTTTTAATGGGGTAAACAGGAGGAGGGAGGATTATATATGCCACCCTTAATTCCTGGAGCAAAAGCAGATATAAATCTGTGTATGTGTGTGTCACTCTCCCTGTACACACTCTTTCTTTCTCTAAGTAAAGACAAGCTAGAATTCAGCCTCTTGGACAGAGCAAAATGGTGGCTTAGATCTAGCACAGCTATGAAATGACATGCTTTTTCTTCTCCATCCCACATAATGATATAGAAAGATAGGCTTTGGGTTTCATGGCATAGGAACTACTGGAATACGATTTCGTATTTAAAAAAAGTATGGCTATAAAACTTGCATTTTACTGTGGATTAGTTTTTAAGACTTGATAAGACAACCATCAGTAATGTGATGAAAACCATTGCCCTCATGTTACTGCTCCTGAAGGTTTATCCAATTTGACATAGCCTGGTACGGCTATTTCTCAAGTCAAGAGTTCAAGCATCATTCAGTCACTCCCTGAAACTTTCCCACAAATCTAAAATTAAGGGGGAAAGTATTTCCAGTAAGAGACTGAAGGAAAAAGCAGTATTTTTTTCAACTGGAAAGCTTAACTGGATTGGAGAATTAATCAGTAACGTTCTTAAAAAACAAGAAAAGAAAAACACATGGTATCAGGTGAATTAAACATCATCTATTTAGCGGCAAACAGCTTTTCTTGTCTTCAGGATCTGTATTTTCAAACTTCTTCTGCAAACTTGCATTTTAAAATAAGAATCTCAATTCTGCATCAGCTTACTGAATTCGCCTAATGTCATGAAAAGCCTTGGCCATCCACTCTTTCGGGCCAGCCCTTCACCTACCAAGTTCATCCCAGAGTTGCCGGCACTTGTCAGTCATGCCTGCTCCCTGCTGCCGCCAGAGTGCCAGACGTGGATCCTGCAGAAACTGCTCTGTCATCAGGATGAGCATCCGTGCCCCATTGGAATCTCGCATTCGTAGCATTTCCCGCACCTGGGGAAAGACAGAATTGACAATAGGAGAAGAGAGGGACACCCCACCTCCAAAAAAAACCCTAAACAAACTTCATGGTCTATCAAAACAGCAAACCAACTTCCCCCAATTTGCTGCCTTCCAGATGTGAAGTTCCTAGCATCTCCAGAAAACTGTGTCATGCTGCCAAAGGTGACAGGAATTATAATCTGACAGATGTGTAGGAAGCACATTGAAAAAGACCACCATAAAGTCATGATGAAACACTGTGGAAATCTCACCTTCCATCTACAAATGGAGCTTGACTTCCCTTTTCTGGCTGCACGGTAAGATACTTTAGTATTTTAAAACCTTACATTTTAAACTTCCTAATAATATGCATATGGACAATTTTCAGATCATTTCCTAATGCAGGCTGCCTCTTCATTCCAAGTCTGCAAGCAACCTCAACCCAGCATCTACAGGCAGTCCAACCATAGTTCAAACTTGGGACTTCCCCATCACCCCTGAAGGATAAAGCCCCAATTTGCACAAATGCTCTTCTAGTGGAAATATCTTCCTGTTGACAGGGTGGTGTTATCTCCACAATGACACAAAGATCCTTGCTCCATGGTAGCGGAGAAGAACAGTGACATAGCTCTACTAATAGAAGAGTGATGGACTGGGTAACAAATGAATATCAGTGTTTACCTTATTGAACATTGACTGAAGCTGCTTGCTCGCTCCATAATAACCCCCATTGGACAGTAGCTGCTTCACTTGTTCTTGGATCTGCTCCTCATCCAAGTGCCAACAGTTTGCATCTTCAATGCCAGCACCAGCTGTAGGATCTGGAGCACCTGGGAGGAGATGGCCAAAGCATTAGATGCTACATATTACTAATCTTCTAATGCTCCCTAATTTTGAGGGCATTGTACTTTTGTAGAAATTAACTAGGCCTAATTTCTGCTTAGATATTACACATAGCAAGTATTTTCAAAATGATTCCAAAGAAATGCTCCTGGCATGTTATTCATTAAGTACACATTTTTCAGGCATCTGTGGGAAACTGACAAAAAGATGCTACTGTTTTACAGAATTAATTTACTAAGATTAAGGCAGCAGCATGGGTTTTATACTTGCAGAATAGCCTGAAAAAGGTCAAGCTGTAACAAATGACAAAAAGATATTTTGTTCACATGAGTTCTGATGAACATATATTACTATCCCATAATAATAATTATAATAATGGATGCTTATTATGCTTCCAGAGAAGGGGATGCATAGTAATCAATCTTTAAATTTTCATTATTAAGAGAGGGTATTTGCAATACCAGTACATGATTATCTCAAAGGACAGTTATATACATTTTTAGAAGTTTATTAAGGGTGAAATGGAATCAATCAAAGATACACAACCTGTGCAGTTGAGTAAAATTTGTTTATCATAAAAAGTAGGAATTTACAAACTTACAAAAGCTCCGAGAGGGAATGATAAGAGCTAATGGAGTCAGTTTGGTTTAGTGGTTAAGGCACCAGCCTAGAAACTAGGAGACGTCTAGTCCCACCTTAGACATGAAAGCCAGCTGGGTGACTTTAGACCAGTCACTCACTCTTAGCCCAATCCCCTCACAGGATTCTTGTGGGAAAAATAGGAGGAGGAAGGAATATCAGATACGTTTGCTACCTTGAATTATCTGATTAATGACCTTACGGTACTAGAATGTGATGGCATGCTGATTTTGTATCCCACTATTCTACTAATGGCAGTATGGTATTGTTACACAATGAAAAATTTGTTTCTGTTTATAACTAAGACACTTTGCCCATTTGTTTATTGCTTCTGCAACCTAATGCCCTCCCAGTATACTGAGACACATTCTGGAATTCCCAGCCGGCTTTGACTAGGATTGATTGGAATTATGAATGAGACGTGGCGCTTTTTTCAGTTGTCAATTAGGAAGTCTTCTGAGTTCTTTCCTCCTGTTTTTTCATGCAGTCTTTCATGCAGGGTTGGGGACAAATAACCAAAGCTGGCTGCGAGAGCCCCAACCTACAGCCATCCCCTGCCTCTCCCCAGGATCCAAGGCTAGCCCAACGTCATACCATGCACTCGGTTGATCTCAGAGCCCAGCAGCAGTATCTCATCAGCAAGCCTTTGAGCTGTCGGCAGCACTTCTGTGTGGTGGGCGCTGATCAGGTACTGCACAAACTTCTGTAGCTGATCGCGGTTCATTTGGGACAACGTCTCTGAGATAGGCAGGCGCAGCTCCACCTGGTGGGCATGCCGGATGCGATGCAGGGACAGAGCCACCACATGAGCACAATAGAAGATGTCCCGATTGTCACAGGCACAGCTAACCGATGTGATTTTGCAGCGGTCAAAACTGATGGAGACATGATAGCTGTGCTCTGGCTCACTGGGGCCAGGTGGTTCTGTCACAATACCACTCAGGTGGAAACCTATGCATTCAGAAAGGAAGACAAACACCAGCAGTGAGTCTACAACTTGGAGCAAAAGTCCAAACAAATCTAGAAGGCTGACATGAAAGAATAGCAGCATAATTACTTTTACTAGTAAAGTGGGCATGGACGGATTGGATTCTGAGGTGTAGTTAGGATGTCAAATCTTAGGACTTTGAAGCAATATCACAAAAGCTGACCTACTGCCCATGCTGGGAGAGTCATTCATAAAAGCATTAGCACCACCTCTGCAGTGAACAGAAACTGAAAGATTGACCAGGAATCTGACCCACAAGGGACTCAGATTGCTTTGGAAATAGCTCAATCATAATACAAGTCTTTCTGAGACAGAATTGCCAATCCAGCGGGTTATCTAGATGTGAGCTTTAGCATGAAGATGAAATCATACCCCTTCCAATTGGAAGCTTTTTCAGAGCTCCTCACCAATGTGTCTCCAACCTAGATATGGATAAGAGTCACAGACTGAAATAACAGGGGTGGAGGCAGAGGCTGCAAAATAGGGCCATAGGAGGGGCTGCTGGATTGCACTGACCAAGCAGATGAGTCATATGTGATGAAAGTGGGCACCCTCACCCAACCAGTTGGGCACAAGGCCACACCTCCCCCAACTCTGCTGTGTCATTTCAAAGAAAGGATTCTCTGCTAGTACTGCCAGCTTGATATGGGTGACTCACATTAACTACTTGATCTGGACCTACACCCAGGTAAGCCTGGCCCGCACCTCTGGGGTAGGAGAATCACTGGCTGTATTTGGAATAACTATAAATAGAGAAGGGATACATGTGAGGTAGTCAAGTGTAACCAACCGCCTCATGATGGACATGGAAAACAAAGATCCAAGGCTTTCCAAATTACTTTCATCCCAGCACAGTCCAGGCACAATACATTATAATACATCACACTGGGAGGAAAAAACAAAATCTGGGTTGTACTTAAACATTCCAAGTAAATTGGGGCATACTGGCTCAATAGGATAGATCTGAAAATATCAGAGATCACATTTACTATATTGGTAATTATAGACAAAATAGTAAATATTGGCTATTATAGGCACAATGGCTAAAATAGCTTATGTTGTGCTAAAAATATGTAAAATTTTGGTGCGGTAATATGGGGATCTTTATGTAAATGACCTTTGGACATTTACTCCTGTTTTAAAAAACAAATAAAATAGTTTATTCTTCCAAATGTGTTTCCAATGTAAGTTTCAGAATATGTCTTGAACTTCAACTTTTAATGCTCTCAACTACCTTACCTGTATGTGTTTTCTATCATATCAGAAAGAAATCAGGTCAACATGAATAAGGAACAACTTAAAATAGCAACAAAGGAGCTACATAGTACAGTATAAGAAAAGTCCAGCTGCAGATGTCTGTCCCCAAAGGAGTTCCCAAAGAACCAGTCTTGGGACCTATTTGACTAATACTTTATTGATGAAATATAATGAAACCTGGAAGACAGGAAATTATAGGTTTTTCTTTCCCTACGGATTTAGGATAAGGAAGGTGAGTGGATGATTTCATCAAGCAGAATGAAAGAAATGGGAAGAAATCCATATATACTGGAAATACCACATTTTAAATGTTTAGCAAAGAACTGGTCATATGAAAATAATAAATGAAGAAAGAACTGAATTTTGCTCAGGCAAACAGTGACTATGAGTAAACAGCATCATATAGCTGCCAAGTATGGAGATGTTATTCTTGGTTACCCAAGGTAGAGTAATTTCAGGAAGCTTTGGGAAGCATTCATATTTTTGTATAGGCTCTCACAAAAGCTCATCAGGAGTGCAGTTCTGGTCACCTATTTTCAAAGAAAAATAATTCCAACTGGAGCAGGTGCAAAAAGGACCCAACTAACATACTTAGACTACAGAACAATGATTCAAAGGAAGCTAAGATAATGAAGATGCAAAAAGATAACGCAACAAGATAATGCAAAAACAAACAAACAAACTAAAATGCAATTAATAAATTTAGATCAGAAACTTGGGAGTTGTGAACATGAACAATAGATAGAAATACTTATTTCATAAAATTGAATATCACATTTATAAAATATTCAATTTTATTAAAAGAATTATTTCAATCTTTTGGCCACTATTTTGTACCTGGCTCAATCTCTTTAGCTATCATTTTGTACTTCTCTGTTTGGGGGATACCAGATTATATAGTTAAAAACAACCAACAAGTAGATGGCACATGACCAAGTCTGCATACCCAACACTAGGACACAGAATTAGAAACAGGAAATAAAAATTTAAAATTAATGGAGAAACATAATGACTGTTCAATTGCTCATAAAATAGTGCAATATCCATAATGCAGTTCTTACTATTGTTTACTGAGCACATTACTTGCTCAGTCCCTTGGGAGTTGGGCGGCATAGAAATGAGAGTAAATAAATAAATAAATACTAAAGGAAACAAGAGTTTAAGATTCTGTAATATTAGGAATTTGCTCTGTTGGCAAACAAATAGGAGCCAAGCACTGCCTGTTCACTCTCCTTAAGAGACAGATTATATTATTTGGTCTGGGAGAAACGTATTGCTTTTTAAAGCTTGGTTATATTTTTAAAAAGGCATTTAAATCTGCAAACTGAAATTCTTACAATTGTATCAATAACTACCGTTAAAAGTTGAAATAATGAGGGTTCCTTCTGCCTTAAAAATCACTGCCCCAAAGTTGCAGGGTTTTACTACTGCTTTTATAGACAGTGGAATGTTTAAGAAGAAAGGGCACCTCCCACTGGCAGTGGGGCCTTTAACAAGATGATCTACAAGTATGAAAAACTTATGCAATAAGATGTTACAAGAGGCTTATTATTTGGGATTATACCATATCCACATTGGGGAGGGCAGCTATAAGGCCATGGACCTCTCTCTCTATATTCTTACAGTTATTCTTTGGAGATGTGGAAGTTACAAAATAATCAAAATAATGGATCTAAACCCAGATTATGTAATTATGTAGTACAAGAGTCATTTCAATTTTTGCACATTTATGTTCCAGGATTTCAGTTTAGAAAGAGATCCACTATATAGTATAATTTGAGGAAGCATTTTGTAAAATGGTCAAATGTAGAATGGACTGCGCGAGCTATTTATATTATAGATGAAAGAAATCTAACTTTCTATAATTAAAGACTAAATATATAACTTTCCTGAAATCAAACCACCATTTTCAACTGCATATTAACAATTGGTATTTTCTCAACTGTACTCAACTGCTGTCAAGGTTGGTACTAGAGCAAAGCATTATTATCTTTCTTTCCTTTTCTCCTTTCAAGGAGCAACATTTACAGTATCATAATATGCTAATGTGATTCATTTTTTTTCTGTCTCATTGGTGTATCAGTAACCATGTTTGGATGATACATTTCCAGCTTGTTTCAATGAACTGTATTAAGAATCCCCTGGGCATATTTGAAACTGACTCTATGCAAGTCCTGCTGTGCCAAAACAGGCCCAATGTTCTTGTAAACTTCTGACAATCACTGTCAAGTGGGCAGTATCAGCCTTTAATATTGTAACTTTATTTTAGGGTTCCCCCCCAAAAAAAGAGTTTTTTTGATCTGTTTCAAACACACGGCATATTCAAAATATTCAACATGTAAACAGCCTTGCAAAACTAGCTCTTCACTCATTTAGAGTACTTGTATCATTAAGCTAAACCTTGAATAATTTGAATGCATAATGCAAAAAACCTATAGAGTCCCTAAAGAAGGTCCAGAGGCTTGAGTTGGAGTGTGTGTGTGTGTGTGTTCCCAGTTTAGGTTTCAGAAAGTTCCAAATTTTAAGAGAAATGCAGTGTAGTAAATTATATGAAGGATGGACCTGATGCAAAATATTTTAAATCTTATTTTTCCATTTTTACCTAAGAATATCTTTTGCAGCTGACAAGAGCTTGTCTTTCATCAGACACTTTTCTCACCATACATCAGAGTTTATAATGGGTAAAAGGATAACTGACAGGGCAAAAGTAATCAGCTCTTCTGTCACTCCTACTAGTGTCAAATTCATGGCAGCTTACTTTGTTGAACATACTCCCATTTTTTTCATATTAAGTAGAATAAATTTCTTTTTAGAAAGTTTATTTTTGGCAATTGTAAAAAAGATTCCATTTGGAGTGCTAGCTTGGGTGATTTAGAATGATACTGCATTGCCAATCATTGCTCTAAACTAAAACATTCAGGTCAGGAAAGAAAAACCATCTGCTAAGGTTCTGTTAACTCAGGGGTGTCCAACCTTGGTTAACTTTAAAGACTTGTGGACTTCAACTCCCAGAATTCCTGACCCAACGTGGGGAATTAACTGCGTCCACTTAAAAGGATTCTTTTGAGCCACTACAACAGCTTTGCAGAGTTTGAGTGGCTAGAATGTACAATTAAACTAAACAGGCATGGAAGAGGATTTGCCATCTGTGAGCAGTTGCAGTTGAGCTGTCACTTAACGGGAAGCTGGCTTTAAATGGATAGCCAGACACAGAGAACATCCCAAAGAGGTGTCAACTGCAGAATCAGGCAGTCCTCAATATTGAGTGGCATAACGATTTCATGCAGGAAGAAAAACTAACACATAATTCTACCATGGGCTTTGATGAAATCTGAAAGCAGATGATCACTATTGGCAAATCCTATCATCTCACTGAAGTTCTGTTACATGTTTCCTTTTGCCGGTCTTGGTATTATTTTGAGCCAATTTCACTGGAGAACTGGAAATCTGTCTCAGCTAAAGTAAAAGATTCCAAACTCTACTTGAAAGATACACCAAAGACTTTTCCAAGTACCACAACCTTATGGTCTCCAGGTTGGTTGTCAACTTCTCTCATTACTAGTCAGCATGTTCATAGTTTTAAATGCTGAATTTCCTCTCCCCTACTCAGACAAGGTAGATATTGGTTAATGTACCATATTTACATCTAGCTTGAGAATTTAGCAATTTATTTTTAATTGGATCTAGTGGTAATGGATAAACTCTTTGCATAACTAGTTATTTTAATTTACCAAATCCTTCAGTTCATGGCCTGGCTATAATCAGCACTAAGTAGGGGAGAAGGTCAAATATGTTTTAGACAAGTCTAACATAACCCTGTAAACTTCAAACATGTTGAGTCTCCCATTCTTATAATTCCTAAATTGTGTTGGCCGTCATATGGTCTCAAGATAGAACTAGACAAATGGATGGAGGTTAGAGCTATCAAGAGAAACTAGTCATTGCTCAAGTGCGGGACTGTATAAGGCTCTTTTCTTTTTCTTCTGACTAACTACGATGTATAGAAAATGGAAAGTGCCTTGCCGTGGAAAAGCTCCTTAGCCTTTACAGAGTCATAGCTACTTAGTGAACCTCCTAGCTAGCTGAACTACCTAAATTAATACTAACAATCTCGAAACACCAAATTGCCAAAGTTTCCCATGAGGCATATGGAGCTAACTTCTGAGTAAACTCATTCAGACTGCACCATAGAAAGAACACCAAGATCACAGGGCATAGGCTGAGTCTTTAAACAATCTACCTGCTAATTTCTACATAATATATCTTATTTATCAAGCACATTTCAAGTATTCAATATGTTGAACACATTAATTCTTACAGTCACTCTAAAGTAGGCAGTAGCAGCCTCGCGTTATAGGAGGGTGGGTGAATACAAGAGAAAAATGGATTGCTTAAAGCCACTAAACAAGTTTATGGCTCCAATGCAAGAGGAACTGGGGATTTCCTGCTATGCTGTAAGGCTCCCACTCTAAGCCACTTCATCAGCTTTTCACAAAATACTCTTTGTTAAACAAGTTTTGAACATTTATAACCGTACTAAAATATGACCTTGGATTTCATGATACAATGCTATCTGTTAGGCCCTAGGAGTTTCCCAGAGCTCTGAATAATTTATGGAATGTTGCAGTGAAGATGACAAGTGTTGGCCTTTCTTATTACTAGTGAAAAAGACTTGGTGCCAGCTTCAAAGTGAGGAGGGGACAAGAAAGAAAGAGGAATGTGGCTCTACAATCGTATGCCAGTCATCCAGGACTAGAAACCTGTGCCCTTACCCCACAGAGCAATCTGTTGGTTGCAGCTGGTTCTGCATCTTATAGATAGATGGATGGCTAGAATTTGGGATGCTAATTCTCCATAAGATGCTTAAAAATCTACTTGCTTGTTTATGTAGGAAGTAAAGGTAAGTGCTGTAACTAAAGCAGATAGACTATAATGAGTTCAAACTGAAGCAAAAAGAAAAAATCAAGCTATAAATCCACTGAGAGCATATTTCCTGTTTGATAGGAAAAACTGAGCCAATCCTAATGTAATATTAACTATAGGATTATCCTTGCCCATTTTGTTAAAGAGTATCACAACATTTATCTATAAAAGTACATGCAATTTTAATAGTTATTAAATGTAAACAAAGAGACCCAGTTTGGTATAGTGGTTAAGACACCCAGCTATAAACCAGAAGACCATGAGTTCTAATTCTGAATTAGATACAAAGCCAACTGCTTGATCTTGGGCCAGCCACTTTCTCTTAGTCCTAGAAAGCAAGCAAGGGCAAACCACTTCTGAAATCTTGCCAAGAAAACTGCAGGGACTTGTCTAGGCCAAGAGTAAAATCTGAGTCAAAAGGTACCAAACAACAACAACGAAGTAAACAAAAGAGTGCAAGTTTTGAAGTATTTGCTAACACTTCGCCCACCATATAAAGCATCTTCATAGAAGGCATCTCTTAGTATAATATTTGTAGCGCTTCCAAGCACTTCTGGAAATGTAAGTACTTAAGAAGACAGAGGCTTTTATACTCTCGGAGCAAGATATACTGTATAGAATAAGTCTAATCTCCAAAGAAGTATTTCAGGGACTAGTTCATACACAATCTGGGAATTCCAGGGAACAGTTGAAGCGTGTAATCAAGAATAAGAAATTATAGGACAATAAAAGTCCAAACTGACACGGGAGGAACAGAAATCAATGTAAATATTTATATTAATCTCACCTGTGTGTGGCCTAGAGCTATTAGACAACCTGTGTTAATCAGCTGAGAAGGGCTACCTCCATATTTCTTCCTATATTCATGCAATGAACATACAGACAAAAACTAGCAGCTGCTTTGCAGTACTTCGCAATGGAAAGACAACTCATGACCCACAGATTCTACCTCCGTCAGCATTTAGATGGGTCACAGAAAAGCAGCTGAATAACATGTTCTCAAGAAATGTATGTGGGCTGGAGGGGATACCAGATACCACATACCAAACCACTACCTTGCTGTAAAAGGAAAACACTCATTAGGTACACCAAGCCTGATTTACTTACTATATGCTTCTCAAAGAAATTTCTTTTAAAAATCAGATTGCATTTTTAGATCTGTTTTCTTGGGAGCAAACTCTTTTGAACTCAGTGGGAGTTTAGAATAGGCATTCAAAGGAGTAAATTACAACCCATTTTAAGATCAACTGTGATATTTGAAACAACAAATAAATGTCCAGCGAGCTATTTTTTAGAGAGGGACATTACATCTCTGGGCTAAAATGGATGGAGTCCATTTTAGTCTTCTGTAGTCTTCTGGATGAAGACAACATTTGGTTTTTGAGTGACATAGCAGGATCTGTACTCTAAAAGGTAATAGAAAGGGCCACAGCAAACACTAGATTTGATTTCATTAACGTGTAATTAAAGTTGTAGTTAATTTAAGTACTCTCCAATGAGTATGGTATTTCATCATGTCCCTTCACATTCAAATTATAATTTAATAACTACTTTAGAGAACCTCGAGCAGCTTTGCCTAAAGCTTTCATGTGGCTCTGCATCCTCAGGTTGTATATTTCTGCTTTAGATTCTCGATTCCAAAATCAGAGGTCAGCTGAGGGAGGGGTAAGAAAATCCCAAATGAACTCCCATCATTATGGCAGTAGGCAAACTCAGCAAGATTTGTGCTCCAACTTGCTTTAATATATAGAAAAATATGGAGAAGAGAAAAGACTCTTTGTTCTACAGTGTAGGTGGATATTTTGGCCATTTATAGGAGCCCATCCCACAGAGCTCACTTACAGAAGTTCATAAGCAGGAGGGTAGCTGAGATGCAGAAACTCTATTTAACAATAAACTCTATTTATTGTTAATACCAATGGAGCTATAGTCGTCTGCAGTTAAAACACTAGAAATTGCTTAACAGAAACCTTTGTTAAATGAGAGAAAATGAAAACCATTTTCACAATGGACAGAGATCTCTTACTCTCCCTTCAGCAGAAGACCAATTAACTGAGTCAAATAATCATTCGCCGTTTAACCTCTTTCATAATGGGTCCAATAAACATCAATTATACAAGTTAACTGTACAAGGATAAAATCTGGAATCTGGAATATAAGGACTTTTGTTCTTATTCAAAGAAGACAAACTAAAATGGTTCCTAAGATCGGGGTGGAGGTGGGGGTGGATAAACTTCCATGTTTAGATTTCCAAGTTTAGGAGCAAGAGTTGGCTTCTTCTATTATGCATATTAACTGGGGCACAAGTGAGACTTATTACCTCTTCAGTGTTTCATCATAATTTTCCAGAACAATTATTCATTGTACACGGTTATATGGAGAAATTGCACACAGCTCTCCATTTCTGAAAACTCAAATACTACATTCACACATAGCATTAAGCCATGATTTGCTTAATCTGAATTTGTTGAATAAGCAACAACTGGCTGCTTGTAATTTAATTAATGTCTCTCAAATTCAAATTTAACACACACAACCAGGTTGATTATTTAGTAACAGAATGAAAAGTGGTTTGCCGCTGTGTTCTTCCAGGATACTTTGTGGCTTCCCAGGATTGTCTACTGCTATCAGATTTTCTAGTGGTCTCCCATCCAACTCTGCTTAGCTTTTTTTAAGGTCAACCAAAATTGGTCAAGAACTCCCAGCATGCATAATAATTCAGCATTTACATAGGCTCTACTGCCTATGTATGGATATTCTTTTTTTTTCAGCTGAGGTCAAAAAGTTCTGATATAGGGGAATAAATAGCTTCCAAGGCACATGCATTACAAGGCGCAAGTGCAAAAAGCAGAAGCTAAACCATCATCTTGTAGTTACTAGAAATGTAGCAGGAGCCAGGCTGAATGATTCCTTCCCTGGAAAATAACATTAACTTTCCAATTTTCAGCCTTTAAAAGTTGGTTGTTCTTCTAAATGTTAAGTGATGTTTTCTGATTGCTTTTTAAAAATTATTATTGAGGCTTTTCTGTCTGATTGCCAAGAGAGATACAAGTTGTAGAGGATTCTTTTAAATTGCATGGTTTTATTATAAAACACTTTGACTGCTCAGTGAATTAAGGAAAAGTCAAAAGAACATTCAATAAAGTAAAGATTATTTTCAGCATTGCAGTCAAGGGTTTGCAATTTACAATCTCTATAGCCTTTGTCATTATCGCTATATATAATACTTCAAGAACGATAGTATGACTGGAATACAGCAAACTGCTGATCTCACAAAAGCAAATATGGTGTTTGGCTGTCCTGTTGTTTTGGACACATCATCTATGATGATGGACTTCCATCTTGGGTTATCATTAAAAAAAACCCCACAATTTTATACAAAACTACATGCAATTAAAAATCTAACTAAGTTCATTTCAGTATGAATGTAAGCTGGAACTACAAAATCCTTTCATTTATTTTTATTTCTTTATTCCAATTACATAGCAAAGAAAAAATTCAGATGCATAATTCATGGTTTATAAAACAATCAATAAAAACATGGATATCCTTTAAAAAATCATTGAGGATTAGCACAGCCACGTTCCAGTGTGTAAATACGATTTTCTTTTTTAAAAACTAAGTTACTTACCTACTTGGAGGACACGGTCAACAGCACCTGACTGTAGCAAATTCAAGCCACGGTTAAAGGGTACACGAGAGTCTCGCTCACCCTCTGGGGGATGATAGCCAAGGGAAGAGTACATGCATATTTCCCGTTCACTCCGTGGGAAGGACCAGAACACGATACGCTTCTGTACAGGTTCTGGGACACGGGAAAAACGTTCTTCAACCTGTACAAGAGGGCGAAGAAGGAAGAGAGACCATTAGACATTCTAAGCTACTTTGAGCAGGGATCTGAGGTTCAGCCTTATGCTGAATCCAAGGTAAACAACCTTTGAGCCATATACAGTTCCTCAAACCCTATATTAAGTAGCAACAGAACACTCCCAGACACTCTCACCAAAATTTGCAACAAAACCACTACTTCAATTTATAGAATTGAGGGGAAAAACAAATTCCCCAAACTCATAAAACAATTGAAAAACAGGCTTAAATATTTTCTCTTGTCAACTCTGATTCTATCTACATTATGCCTTTAGAGAGTTAAAAAGTGCACTGGTAGACAGGTTGTCATCCCCTATCCTACATGATGAACCTGTCAGCTGTTCACAGCACACACCAGATGCATCAACTGGGATCCAACCTTTTCTTTTTAAGATTACTTGAATTATAGTATTTGCTTCAACAGATTGTCAGAAGAAGTGCCAAGTTATAGCACTGCTTCCCCATCCCAAAGCTTTTTATGATGGATTTCTTTGCTGTAATAACTTTGATTTTCCCCCCACTTTACTTTGATTAGTCCTGCTGTGACTGTCATAATGATCAAGAATACTTTGGAGAAAACATACAAGCATGAGATAGAAGAACAAAGGGCAACATTTCCTGGGTCTCTTCTTATGGGGATAGGCCAACCAAGTGTTCTTTTAAGGCATCTTAGGACTGGAGATAAATACTTCTGTTCCAAGATAAACTTGCACTCCCTTTCCACAGAAGCCTTCAAAATGGCTAAAAGATCAGATTTCTATAAGATAAGGCCAAAACAGCCTTCCTTCTATGCATTATGCCATATTTTGCCACTCTGGCATATGATTAACAAACCACGCTGAATTGCTAGATTTAGCATCCAATCAAGCATGCAGCCAAGCAGGGATCTGCAATTCAACCCTTCCTTCCCTTCCGCTCTTCTGAGAAGAAGGGCCAAATATTGAACTACATTTACTTCAGGTTGCGTGGGAAGAAAGATTGAATATGACGGGAAATGGGGAGGGATATTGAAAACCACAGGCCTGTCGCAGGGCTGAAAGAGGAATGCAAACGGCCAAGTGTCCTTCACTATAGGCAAGAAACATAAAACCCACACAGTGGCTAGAGAACAGCTGGTTGCTCAGGAGGTAAAAAAGGAGCCATGCTGAGGTCTGGACTAAGCCCGTCTCCTTTAGCAGCAGTAGCACTCCTGCCTCTCCAAAGCATTGTGGCTGCACGGACAGAGAAGGGAGAGGACTAAAGAATTAAGCCTGGGAATTTCCCTGTCCATGCTAGTTCCCCTGTCTAGGAAGTCAAGCCCCCTGTTAGGTTCAGCTTCTCCTTGTGGTGATAGCTCTGGTTGGTTTAGACATTTTGATTTTAAAGTAGCTTAAATATTATAGGAAATTTATCTCCCACTCCTTGGCCCTTGAACTGTTTCCTGCATTAGGTCCAGCCACCACTCTTTGGAAAGTGATACCATCCTGGGGGTAGAAGAATGCCCACATGGTTCCTATATTGTTCTTCCATTCCCTCAATTTACAATTTGAGGTAGATTTGACATCTTTTTTGCAGCAAGGGTGCTACATAACCTAACCAGGATATCAATTTATTTATTTATTGTTTATTTATTTATTTATTGGTCCGATTTTATATGCCGCCCTTCTCCGGAGACTCAGGGCGGCTTACAATGTGTTAAGCAATAGCCTTCA
>JANHZT010007490.1:37054-51272 GCA_032468215.1 Stegonotus admiraltiensis | reverse complement strand
TGAGAATTGAACTCGCAGTAATTGCAGGCAGCTGGTGTTAAATAACAGTGCTTTAGTCTGCCACGCCACCAAGGCTCTTTTGCTGGAAGAATGCAATCCTTAAACTTAACAGGGGTTATTGGTGTTGCAAGGATATTTACAAAAAGGACAACAAAAGGGAGGACGGAGGGAGAAACAGCATAAACTGAGAAAAGTGCAAAGGATTAAGAAGCCAAGGATAGGGAAAAGGTCTTTTATCTAGATCTAGAACATTTGAATATTGAATACTCAGCTTTACCCCATTTTCCATTATTCCCTACAACTTCCTTCCACATATAATTTCATTCTGCCATGTTGGTTTCAAGTTACTACATTTTTATATATCACTCCTTGTTGCACTTTGGGACTGTGAGAGTCTTTGGCCATTGTCTCTCCAGCACACTTTTCTCAATTCTCGTCTCATTTCTTCAGGCTTTCATTTCTCATTCAGCCTCATTCATATCCAACAAGCTCATATCTGAAAGGCTCATATCCAACAGATAACCATTAGATTCTGGAGGCTTTTGGCATTGCTCCTTATAAGAATCTGAAGCAAGTTGGAAAACAAAAGTATTTGCAGCTTTTAATTGCTTTGTTCCAAGGACAGCCATGCACACAGGACTACAACGGGGTGATAGCAACAAGGAGAGAAGCTTACCCAGGACATCTTAGTTCCTATATAGCGTGCTGGCTGGAAGATATTATGTGAGTTGCAGACCAGGCTGGAGAAGGATGATTTGAATAATCACAGACTTATTCAGACCATAAGTTCTGCTAAGTCATGGATTGGTTAAGCACTGTTTGCTGAATAAACCAAATTGGCTAGATTCACTTGCATAGCAGTAGGCCATAGTTCCCAGTTTACAAACTACAATGGCGGGACTTATACAACACAAACACCAAAACCATGAAGAGGCAAAGGAAATGGCCTTGAAGCAAGCAGGAAGAATTGCTACTAAGGCAATGATCAGATAAGTGGAGTTGAGTCCATTCCAATACTTATTTGAGAAAATGTCTTGGTCTGGCATACCTAACGATATAGGGCTCAAACCCACATTAATGCTCATAACGTTGAAAAAACACATTCTGTATGCAAAGATGCTAGTTTGGTTGCTTATTTTATCACTCAATCCAATTCAGGTGTTTGATAGCTCTGGCAGGCTTGCAGGTTCAACACAAGAGGAAGGGGATTATGGATGAGTTCTTGTCACCCTTAACAGAGGAAGAGTGGGCATATGTCTACCAGCAAAAAAAATATCTCCAACTAATTTCGAAACAGTGTTTTCTACAGGTTTCTGTCACATTCCTATAAACTGAATCTTTGATACAGAGAAATGCCCCTAGAAGCCAAAACTTTGTCAAGCCTCTTAGGCCGTACTTGACGAATTCAATCTGTGTAAAACTGGATTCTCTGGAATATCGCGTCACCAATAAGGCACACATCCAGCCTCAATATGACACTGCTTTTCAGCAATCTTCTCCATGTAATCACCTTGACTTGGTGAAGTTCCTTCCTCTTCAATCAGCTCAGATGCCTTAACTGAACCCTCACATCTTATCCCTGTGCTGAAATATTCTGCTATGACTGTCCTTCTAAAACCAGGCTTTGCCAGCAGCCTTCTTTCATTCTTCTACATGCAACTTCCTCAGCTAACACTCTATTCTCCCGATGCTACCCTCATCATCTGTGCTAATACCAGAAACAACCTGCCCACTAGAGTTAAGAAAAAATCATTTTCTTCCATGCTTCCGCAGAACTATATTTTACATATTTCTCTAAAAATAATGTACAAGTTAAACTAGCTTTAGATTTCCCAATATTTGACAAATACTTCTGTCATCTTTTAATTACATTCTGCTCTTATACAAGGCCCAGGTTCTGTGTTTTCTAAGAAGAAAAGGGAGCACATTCTTTCTACAAAGAACACTGCCCGATTGAACTAATAGTGCCACATATTTAATATTAATGGCAAGAAGGACAGAGAGTAGGAAATTTAAATTTTAACTACATATTCATCTCCCATTTGGAAAAGGAACATGGAATCAAATCTGACTAATCTGAAGGTACAGTCATTACTACTAAATTACGAGACCTTCTGCACAAACCTCAATGAAATAAACATGTCATGAAAGCCGCAGCCATATCTTTCATTGGGTCCGAACAAGAGAACATCCCCATTGATTTCAACTCATGATTTATCAAGGGCACATTCTGTATTCTAAACTGCATCTCAGCCAATATCACTTCACCCCTTATTACAGTCAGATTACTTCCCTTTTGCTAGCACAGGAATAGGTTCAAAGAAAAAATATAATAAAAGAAACATTGCAGAGATTTTGTGGTTTCATAGAGATGGACGCAAATAAGCATATACCAAGGCTCCTCACTGAACCAGGGTGCAAATGAGTTCACCTAGCTCTTTAGATGGCAAGTAGGTCCTCTTAGGACAAAAACATCACTTCATATATATATATATATATATATGTATTGCTAGAAATGTCAGGCGAGGGTATTTACAAGAAGCTTGCTTCTAAAATGTATAATGCTGTTTAAATGAGGAATGCTCTTCAATTGAAGAGCCTTCCATCATATAAGCTGTATATCTGCAGCAGAAAAAGCCAGACACAGACAAACCACTTGAATGAGAATCCAAAGGTAATGGCTATTACTTTGCTAAATTCAAGTCAAAGTTGTTAAAATTATAATGACAATTCTCCTAACTAACTTAGGTTGAGGCCTCAGGTTAAAAAGGTGATTTCTTCTTGAAAGAGCTTCTGATTCAATAATATATTCAACCACTCCACTCAAAATAAAAATTGCATTTCCAAATTGAAAAAATTATACAGCAGTCATGGGTTTCATCAGCTTCCTAATTCTCTTCCCCAACCCAATTTATTCTGTGTCATAAAATTGTTCTGTCTGGTGGAAAAACCGATGGTGCAATGTGGGGAAAAAGAAAAGCAGTCATGTTTCTATTCTTATTATAAACGCACACACTGCTAGAGATGTAAAGTTACGCCAACCCGCTTAAAAATCATCATGCAATTTGGATCCCTTAGAACTCTCTACCTTGCTATATCAGAAGTATCAAGGGCCTTTTAAAACGAAGTGTGAAACTTTGCCCCGGTGAAACTTCTTTTTAAATTGCTGTGATGGAATCTTTCCCAGGCTAAATAATAGTAACAACAACACTTTCCAAACCAGATATCATCTGCATTCTCTCCCATTTCAGGTGTGCACATGCTTTGACTTGGGAAGTTTCACCTGCTGATGTCAGTGACAAGCGACTCTTGTTGGACTAGTTTCTCAGCCCAACACGGAAATTATGCTCTGGTGTCTCCTTGTATGAACTGTAGCTGCTTACAAGGAATGTTCTGCTTGATGGAAAGAAATAACTAAATTCTGATGTCCAAGAAAAATGGGTAAGCATGATTCTATTCAATTCAAGAAGGGGGCAGAGAGGGATGAAGAGACAAATGCACATGAAGCAAGCCAAGCCTCTCCCCACCCACCTGTAAGAGTATCGAGATTTCACTTTCACTTGGGTTTTGCCCAGACTAGCCCCAGATCTCCCAGCTACATCATGTCTGCTTAGTTTCAGCTATCTCCTATTTCTCATGCTTTGTTCCAGAAAAAGCCTTGGGAAAAAAAACTAGTTACCATAACCACTTCCTACAGACTGAACAGCATAAGGGCATCAGCTTGTGAAGAGACAGCCTGGTACAGGAAAAGAAAAATTAAGAAAACTTGTGGAGGAGCACAGAGGGAAAAACCACAAATAAAAGTTGAACTGAACACATAGCCAAGTTACCAAAACCAAAAGATATTCATTTAAAGCATTTTCTCCCACTGTAGTCCAGTCCATCAAGAGACTGTCGGAACTCACATTTAGTAAGAATCAGACCAAAAACTGTGGCAGAACAGGAGTGGCTCTTCATGTCGTCAAACAGCAAGCAAGCTAATAAAGAGGGGTTCCAATGAAAAAGTTATCAATTGGGAAATAAATGCAGAATTCAAGCATTTGTCACCTGACAAATGCAAGACCCACCATAGTCTGGATAAACCACCTGCTCTCTTCCCTTCCCTTGCAAAAGCTGTTTTATATGGAAGTTTTGTATACATTTTGTATACACAGATATACAAAATGATCCCAAATGCAATTAAAACTTGACCCCAAGGAGAGGATGCTACAAGTTTACAGAGAATGTAAAAGGAACTATGAATAGCCAGCCGATAGTTTCCAGCAACAGGAAAAGGGGCAGGAGGAAGGACAAAAAGGAGAGAATGTGGTTTTGCCTGCAGCTAAAGAAGAAAAAGGACAGTCCCTGAAGGAAATTTGGGGGTGGGGGGAGGACAAATGTAAGGAAAACTAGTGAAAAAGTGGCAGATTCAGCTAGGCTTTGTTCCAGTTACCAACCAACCAGGGAAAGAAAGAAACCTGGCTTTTCCTGCTCCCGGGCTGCTAACAGCATCTTGAAGGTGGCCAAGTCAGCAGGTGAAGCGCTTTTTCCACATTGTGCACAGCCACCCTGGCCACCTTTTGCACGTCGGCCTATTGTCAGAGGGGCTGCCCCGGCAGAGATTTTGGAAGCTGGCATTGCTGGCTTAAGCCCTGAAGGAAGTGCTCTTCCAAACCCTCCTCCCCACTGGAGGATGGGGTGAAAGAGGAAGAGGAAGAGGAAGAGGAAGAGGAAGAAGAAGAAGAAGAAGAAGAAGAAGAAGAAGAAGAAGAAGAAGAAGAAGAAGAAGAAGAAGAAGAAGAAGAAGAGAGAAGCCTTTCAAAAGGAGTTCAAACGCGGGTGGAGAACCCTCTCCTGCGCCGAGTGGCCCCTCTCCCTCCAGCAGCCCCCTTTGCACTTCGCGGGGTATTGGGGGGGGGAGGAGATTTGCAGGCAGCTTTGCGCCCCAGCGGCTCCCTCTGAAGGAGGAGGAGGAGGCGGCGGAGGCGGCGGCGGCGGCGGCGCAGGCGATTTAAAGAGCCTCTCCGGGGCTCTGGCTCCTTCGCGAGGTCCAGCCGGCATCACAGCCGCGGAACGTCCGAGGCGGCCAGGAGGGGAAGCCAAGAGCGTGGCGCTGCCCCGTGGGGGATCTGTCCTTCCTCTCACCTGCTCGAAGGCCCAAGTTTCGGCCACCCGCCGGGCGCTCAGGTCCAGAAGCGTCTCGACGGCAGAAGAGGTGGAAGCGGAAGGGGGGGAGGAGGAGGAGGTGGCGGCGCCTGGTCCCGGGTCGGGCTGCTCCCCAGGGGCGCCGCACCTGCGCTTAGCGGGCGGAAGCTCCATAGGCCCGGCCGATCCCCGGCCTCTCCTGAGCACCTTCCCGAAAACCCACCAGTGGCGGCCCGGGCCCAGCCCGGTCAGTTGGTCGTTTCTCTTTCTGTGGGCGGCGGATACGGCCCCTTTAAGGAGCTCCCACAACAATGAGCTCGACGGCTGCTGGTTCCCTGGACCTCCCTTTTCTCTTCATCCGCTTTCTATTGGGCAGTGTACAAGAGAGAGGCTTGTACAGATTGGCCGAGCTCGGTTGCCAATCAAGGAGGAACAATGCACGCCCCCATGTTGTGGGGCTTTAAAAAAAAAGAGAATAGGAGCTGTCTGGAAAAAAGGATGTCAATCAAAGGTCGGGAAGCCCCCCAGCCAATCAGGCAAGACAGGAGACCAAGGCCCTTAAGATAGGGTTCTACGTGGGCGTGGCCTACGCCGCGATCCTTCCATTCACAACATTCTGATGCCGGCTGGGAATGGCAACAATGTAACGAACCGGGGGTTGAGCCGCATTCCGGCTCAGGCTGTCTCTATACCCCGCCCGTCACTTCCCCGGGTTCATCTTTGCTGGACCCTCTTCGGTCTTTTTCATCGGAACCTAGAAAACGAGGGTGTGGGCCTGAGTTGATGTGGTTATTGTATTTAAATATTTTTCGGTGAAAAACAAAATAAAGGCTTATACTGAATATAAGAAAACAAAAACTTGCCAATTGAGTTGTTACAGAGAGTGAAATTATGCTGACAGCCTGATACCGAGAAAATTTAAAAGCACAGTAGAAATGTGTGCGTTCCTCAGAAGCAAACTCCTCTTAAGGTAGTAATCCTCTGAACAAAGTTTGTGTAGAATACACTGAGTTGGCCTCCTGTCTGCATGCTCAGTGAAACATTGCTATCCCTTCTCAGCCCAATCCAATAAATATGCATGTTCAAATATCCCTTTGATTCTAATACGCCAGATGAATAGGCTGGGTTACAATATCAAAAGGGGAATTTGGCATTAGTCATAATGCCTTTTCTGCAATAATTACACATTGAAATAAGAAATGCAGTATGTGTCCTTGAAAAAAGAAATCAAACCTCCGCAGTTGAGCAATATCAATCATAATTCCACAAGCATTACTGTATTTATGCATTCATTAATTTCCTTTATTTATGAACTGCTAGACTCTATGTGGACTCAAACTTCTAGCTCACCTGCCAAGCTTTTGAAAATTAGATTTTTTTAAAAGGAAATACTTTGTGATTGCTTTATTTAATATGGGAACTTTCTTGTCAAAAATGCTTTTAATTTTATTTTGTAAAATGCCCTTAGGTAGACCTGATTGACTTACATAATAAATGATAAATACATTTTTAAAAAGACACAAACCTGACTTGAGGAAGAGCAAAAAAACATATACAGACACCAACAGGAAATCATTATAACCTTTCAAACTGTAATTGACCTTAAAAGTGGCCATTGCTGGAAAGGGGACTTCAAAAGGAAACATCAACATGAAACTGCTGAATTTCAATACACCAAGTGGTTCAGTGTGGTCTGGTATCCAGCTAAAGGTGTTAATTAGCTTACCAATGCCAGGATGTTTACAATATCTTCAAAATTGCTTTCTGAGTGGTCCCTGAACTTTTTTTTTACAAACTCCCCTTCACTACTTAATATCCTTTCTTTGTATGTGTGTGTACAGACACATACCTGCTAACTTAGGCTAACATCCTGATGTATCCGATGAACTTGATTTCTCTCCAGAAAAGTTTATATTTAATTCATTTATATTTAATGTGTTGGAAATATCTCATTTTTTGCAGCAACACATCATTATGGCTAGAAATAGTTATCATTTTTATAACACCTCAGGTGTCTAATCATTCCTCAGAAACAGCCATGCAAGGTGGATCAGTATTTTGCTGCTGATGGAAACAGGGTGAGACAGAGGGTGGATTCATAGTGCATGTTAAGACAGAATGTGGCTTGTTTGGGTTTGGCTTTGTGTGCTGCCAAATAAATTGTGTGACTCCTGTAAGAGAGTGTGGTTTACCCCAGGATGCTTCTGAGTTAATAGCAATGATTACATTTCAAGCAGAGATTGTCTTTTTTCACAACTCAGATGGATGACCCTAGGACTCATAAACTGAACTATCTAGAGTTCCCAGTTTCATACAAATTAAAGAGAAGAACTGCAGAACTTAATGCTTCAGACAGAGATCCTGTGAGCAATCATCTGACTGTTCCTAATATTGTGTGTTAATCAGTCAAGTGATCACTGTGTTCCAACCCAGTTGCCAGATCACTCTTCAGGATTTATTTGATTACTGCCCTAGACTAGAGAGCCCTTGTTCAAATCTGCTGCTGCGAATCAGGGGTGGGAAATGTGTGCTCTGCATATTCCTTAAATGCAGTTTAGAGCCAGCTTCACCTCTGGTGTTGCTGATCAAGGAGAGATGGGCCAACTGCATCTGAAGTTTAATGTTATTTCAGGGGGTGCCCATTGTCCATTTGTGCCATAGATTCATTCACTGTTAATGGCTTGCAGAAATCATCTGGATTGTCCATATGTGGGGGGGGGGGTTTCCTGCTGTCTCTGGACAAAAGGTGCTATTTTATTATGATGGATGGGATAGAAAGAGGGACATCATTTGTACTGTTAAATGTGTTTGGATGCATAATTCCAAACACTGAAACAGAGACTAGCCTGGAAGCTGATCTACTTACTGAAAGAATGAAGTAGCCAGATTCCAATCATTTCAGTTACTAAGAGAGGTCATTATTTTATACTTTGACATGTTGTCCTACATTGAACAAAAAAACTATTGTATTAGAGAATTTCCTTATTGCGCAGTTTATTACAACCAGTGAATATTTTACCTGCAGCAACATTCAAATAAATGGTACCTACCCAGACACAACCATTCATATTTATTTATTTTAAAAAAGAAGCAATTAGCTACTTTTTAAATAATTGGGATGCAGTTTCTGTATCCCTTTCTGCATATAAAGGTAGTTAGATGTTCATTCCTTGGAAAAGAAATGGAACCTAATGCAATTCTATAAAGGGAAGATGGCAAAATATAGCCTCGGCAATGTTACCTTTATAGGGTTACAGAGCTAATTAAATCAGTAAGTGGGCATCAATGGCTGTGAGTCAAACTAGAAGGAAGAGTCAGGTGAGATGCCACCCTGGGCTCAGTAATGTCTTTTTGTATCGAATAGGACTTTTGGAGCCTGGAACAGGAACAATGATTTGCAAAGCACTGGAGGTTAGGAATTTCTCTGCATTCCTTCATTATCATCAGGCAGACAGGGAGCAACATTTCCCTTTTCACCCAGAGGAAGTTAGAAAGAGGGTTGGTGGAATTAGGGCCTTCACCTCAATGCGCTTACTGATAAACGGGTTGCTAAAATACACATGCCCAATTTCCAAGATTCTGCAACCTAATCCCATTGTTGTTGCAGTTGTGCCTTCAAATCAATTTTGATTCCGGGCAACTGCCTGACCTAGTCTCTCCAGTTGTCTTGGCACGATTTGCAGAAGTGGCTTGCCATTGCCGCCTTCTTCCTAGGACTGAGAAGGAGAGACTGGCCCAAGGTCACCCAGCTGGCTAGGTGCCTAAAGTGGGATTAGATTTAGAACTGATGATGCCTTAACCACTCTACCAAACTGGCTCCTCTAATTTAATCCCTTTATCTTTAAAAAAAATCTGACTAATATGACCCTGAGGGGCTTGTCAGCAACTTATTTTTAAATAATGGAGGAGCAGATAGGAGTTCAGCAGGGGAAGCAAAGGGAGGACCTTTACCCTTCTTCTGCTTTTTCTGCATTTTATCTCTCCACCCACCCCCGCCCCCAATCTTCTTCCAATCCAAAGGAGGAGCCATCACCCAGAGAAGCAGTTCCTAGGAACTCGCAAAGCAAACAAACAAGGATGGACTGGCTAGGAAAGTTGGCAGGAAAGACTCCAAACCATTGGGACAGCAAAGGAAGCATTATTGTGACCTGCAAGATGTGTGCACTATTTGTCTTCCTGCCCTAAGGGGACCCAAACCTCTCCCTTTGAAAGTGCAAGCTTGTTCCCTTATTGGAAGAAAATTTGAAGGAACTTGAGAAGAGAGATGCTACACTGAAATGCATCAGGAAAAAATGGTTTTGGACCCTCTAGGAAGAGCAGAGAAATGGAGAAAACTGTGGAGAAAGTGGAGGAAAGTGTTTTGGCAGAAACAAATATGTAGAAGCATGTGACCTGAAGAAGCAAGATCAGGAGGCCTTTGATGCAAATGGAACTCGCACATCAGTGCCAGGCTTTCCTTCTAGGGGATGATTGACAGCCACCTGAGCAAACAGTGCTATAGAACATCGCTTAGGCTCTCATAGATCAAAGAAATCCAAGAGCCAGTCTGAGAAAGAAGACCTGTGTAAAGATGATGGGTGAGTCCCACTTAAGGGGACCCAACACAGCGTGTGCAGACTTAGTATGATATTGCAGGAGGTGTGTTGTGAATACGTACCAGATGCCTGCATGTAGGATGTGATAGAAAAGTTATTAGGACTATTGAAACCTACCAAGATCTATCATTTTCTCTTGATTCATGTGGAGACAAAGGATTTGGCCAGAAGAAACCTGGAAAGAATCTCTGAAAATGATAAGGCCTGAAGGAGAAGAGTATAGAAAACAGGTAGTTTTTTTTCATCAATTCTTCCTGTTGAAGGCACAGGAAGAGAAAACAGAACTCAACAATTTGCTATGTGATGCTGACTAGGAAAAAAAAAGGTTAGCAGAAGCCCAGAACCAAATATGTGGCCAAAGACTATTCCAAGAAAATGAAAAACAAAGATCATAGTCCAAAAACCTCAAATTTTTTTATACACATGCATAAATACAGGAAAGAAAAAGAGGAAATTAGAGATCCTTACTCAGGAAGACAAAGAGGATGTGACAGGGAAGTTGGTGGGATGATGCATAAGATTGGGACACAGCACAGGAAGCCTACAATTTTTTTTTTAAAAGCAGGCCAAGTAGAAAGGATAGGGCTGTTGTACTGTAAAGAAAAATATATACTTGCACAGAAGTTCAGGAATGAAACATAGAAATCCTGCTGAAAGAATTTGGGTAAGGATAAAAGCAGAGAGAAACAAACCATAGTGAGGGTTACCATTGTGAGACTGTCTGAGCAGAAGAAGACATACAGTAGATGAAATACAGTATTTCAGGATCAAATGACCAGTCTTTCAAAGGGGCATGCAATAATGATAACCAGAGATTTCAATTATCCTGCCATCTGCTGGGAATTTTACTCTGTCAAGAGTCAACAGTCCAACAAATTCTTGTCCCTTTTTGCTGACAACTTCACTTGCAAGAATGGGGAAGGAGGAAACAGAGAGTCTCCTATCCCTAGCAAACAGAAAAGAATTGGTGAGGAGTTGAAGGTGACTGACGTTTTGGGGGAAATTAATATTATCCTTGATGATAATTGGTGATAGCCAGAAGAGGAGGAATTGAGGTGAATCAGATCTGTATACTGGACCTCAGAAGAACTGATTTTGATAAACTCCAAGAAAAGGTAAGTTGGAGCTGATGGCTTCAAATCTTAAGGAGAAAAGTGTCCAGAAAGGATGGAAAATTCTATGAAATGAGATATTGAAGGTACAATTGCAAACAATTCTCACAGGAAGGAAAAATGGGAGAAATCAAAAGAGGCCAGTGATGATAACATGGAGAGTTCTTTAAAGTATGGGAGAGAAATGGGACATTTATAGGAAATGGTAGAAACAGAACATCATCAGAGATGGATACAAGGTAGTTTCCAGAATGTCTAGAAATTATAAGAAAAACTATAACTCAGAATGAGTTGAGGAGTACAAGAAATACTAAAATAAAAAATAACAGCATAAGCCACAAATAAATAGAAAGTCAAAGACAGCATAAGTCCGTTCAGGAAAGAAGTGGTGATGGGTGATGATAAGAAGGCAGAACTTCTTAACTCCTTCTGTATTTTGTGTCTGTCTTTTGTAAGAAGGGAAACAGATCTCTAGCTGGTCCTAGTTTTGTCACTGGAGGAAGGAGGAAACAGCAGTTTAAGACTGACAAAGAGACTGTAAGGGCTAATTGAAATGAATTCAAGACTCTAGAGCCAGATGGATCACATGCTAGTGACGAAACAAGTAAAGATGGTTGCAGGACCTCTCTCAATTATTTTTGAGATTCTTGGAGGATAGGTGAGGATGCAGAACATTAGACTAAAGCAAACGTCATACCCATCTTCAAAAAGCAGGAGGTGGATCTTGAAATTACAACCTCTCAGCTTGATATCTAAGCAAGATCTTTGAACAGATGACCAAACATCATGTGTGTGAGCACTTGGATAGACACGCTACAGTAAACAGGAGCCAGTATGGGTTGTTCCAAATGAATCATGCTAGACTAATCTCCCACTCCCTCTTTAATAGAGTTATTAGCCCTGTAAATCAATCAGAGGAATGCTGTAGTGATAGGGTATGTGGACCTCAGCAATGCTTTTGTCAGAATGTCCCATGATTTATTCCCTCATAAAATGTAAATATGGGCTAGATGTTAGATGGATTCACAGTTGGATGAATTACAATAGCCAAAAAATGTTCCTTAAAATGCCTCCAGCTTGGAAGAAAGTATTGAGTAGATGGTTATAGAGCTCTGTTTTGAGCCCTGTGCTGTTCTACATTTTTATCAACAACTTAGACAAGGAAGTTGAGGAGACAATTATGGAGTCTGCTGAAGATTCTGTGCTGGGAGGGGTGCCTAATATAGTAGATAGAAAAGAGAAAATTTAAAAAGATTTAATCAGGCTAAAATGGACAGGTTAAAATATAATATGTAGTTCTGCATTTAGATAGCAAAAATATGAGGTTCATGTACAGAGTGGAAGAGACATGGCACAGCAGTAGTCCAAGTGAAACAGATCTGGCTGTCCTTGTCAACCACATATAAACAGAAGCCAGCAGTGTGATGCAGATGCTAAAAAGGCAACTAACAGGAATATAGAATCCAAATCAAGGGAAGTAATTTCCCGCCTCTACTCTGCCCTAGTCAGACTCCATTTGGAGTGCTGTGTTCAGTTCAGTTTTGACCATAGTTCAAGAAGGATAGGGACAAACTGAAGCAAGTTCTAAGGAAGGCTACCAAAATGATGAGGTGTCTGGACTTATTTAACTTACAGGGGAAAAAATAGACTGGCCTCCAGAAACATGGAACACCATCCCTGTATTTAAATATTTGACTTGTTTGATATGCCCATTTTTGTGAGTTCTGTAATGTGGGAAGTTTCAAAAATGTGACAATCTTAAATTATTTATTACTAGGTCCCCCACTATTGCATTGAAGTACAACAGTACACAAGGTTTTCTTAGGGCTGATAGAAAGGCACACAAACAGAAAACTCATATTGTCAGCATTTAATAGAGTTTTAATTTTATATCACCCTAACCCTAACTCTAACCTTGTGCTATAGTTTGGTCCTGGAGATCAAATCAAATGCAAACTTGATTACGAGCCATGAGTAGGGATGAACTATGTGGTATGGAATACTTTTCTTCCAAATTCTATAGCACTATAAATAGTCTTCAGTTTACGACCACAATTGGGACCAGAATTTTTGATTCTAAGCAGTGGTTGTTAAGTGAGTCACACCTGATTTTATGACCTTTTTTGCCAAGTTGTTAAGGAAATCACTGCAATTGTTAAGTGAGCCAGGCAGTTTTTAATCCAGCTTCCCCCGTTGACTTTGCTTGTTGGAAGCCAGCTAGAAAGATCACAAATGTCAATCACATGACCCCAGTATGCTGTAATTTTTGTAAATACATGCTGGTAGTCAAGCATCAAAATTTTGATCGCATAACAGTAGGGAGGTTGCAATGGTCATAAGTGCAAGAACCAGTCGTCACCTTTTTCAGTGCTGTTGTAACTTCAAATGTCACTAAATGAATGGCTGTAACCCAAGGAATAACTGTACAGAATGTAGTATAATATACAGAATAAATCTGCCTACCCTGAACCCTGACAGTTCATCTCTCAGGATGGATTCAGAATCAAGCCAATCTAAGAATTCAGCCAGCAGATGTTTAGTATACATATTTCTGGTTTAGCTCAACAAAAAATTGCCAGTCATTTTTTTTGCCTCTTTTATAGATTGGAATTATAATAGTCAAGTCTCAATCTTGATGGAATTATCTATGGCCATGAATAAGGAAGGCAGCGCAGATGTCCATCAGTTCAAATTACTGCATATAATTTCTTAAGGCATAATTCTAATCTGGAACCTTCCTTGTTTTGTACTTTTAAAGTAGACCTTTGATTTCAGAACATGAAACTTGGGGCCATGCAGTTAAAGAGGTCACTTCTAACTCCAAATCTAGGAATGCATGCTGTGTCCGGGCATACAAGGTAGCAAAATGTTCTTCCTAAACACCATTTGATATACGAGAGGATGGATACAAGATACTATTTAGATGAGATGAAGCTACCAGGCTCCAGAAAATAGCAGGACTCTTTAAATGAGCAGCTGCTATCAGTTGCTGCCATAATTCTCTTGAGACTTCCTTTTTAAATGGAGCAACTGCTACAGTCTTAATAACTTTGAGAAGGAGTAAGAAGTGCAATTTCTTTTTTTACTGTCTGAAAAATTGGTTCAGATCTCTCCTGAGTTTTCACAATCATTAACTCAACCAGGCTTGAGATTTACAGGTATAGCTCCTGATAAAGATGCAGGGCGGTGGTGAAATCCAAATTTTTTTACTACCGGTTATGTGGGCGTGGCTTGGTGGGTGTGGTGTGGCTTGGTGGGCATGGCAGGGGAAGGATACTGTAAAATCTTCATTCCCACCCCACTCCAGGGTAAGGATACTGCAAAATATCCATTCCCTCCCCACTCCTGGGGGAAGGATATTGCAAAATCTCCATTCCCACCCCACTC
>JANHZT010007489.1:559571-571928 GCA_032468215.1 Stegonotus admiraltiensis | reverse complement strand
ACCCAGAGTCCTTTGGGAGAAGGGCGGTATAGCAGTTAAATAAACAAATAAATAAATAAATAAATAAATAAATAATAATCTTGGCCTGGGCAGGGAGGACATTCATAGTGAGACAATCCTGAAATTCCCATGGCATCCTTCTACCAATAAAATGGCAAGTGAATAATGATTTAACATCAATAATGCTTTGTAAATGTTATTTATACATTATTCTTTCCATTCAATTTATTTCTGTCAGGCATAGCCATGTGTTTGGAAGTTGAAGCAGCTTTGTGGGCCACCTATATATATTTTTAGTCAATTTATATAGCCACCCATTTCACATAAGTGACTGAACAGTTTGCAAAATATAGTAACCACAACAAAATATGACAAACACGATATAAATAAACCATAAAACCAGATTAGAACCATACCCACCCCAAAAAACACAGTCAACACATTTACAATCCTTACATCATAATCAGTACAACTACCTAGTACACTTTCCGTCACAACCAGATCCCCAAGCATATGGCAAAATTACTGTATGGCAAAATTACTATGGCAAAATTACTATAAATGTAACTGGGAAGAGGCATAGCCTCAATTAGCCCAGCCATTCTATCTATGCTGTAGTAATATCTTCTTTGGCTACAATGTATGGTATGAATTCAGAAACTGTGGTGCTGTGTTATTAATTGGAAGCTTTCTGCATGCTTCAAAATTTATTTGGAAGAAGTTCTTTGGAACATGTTGGAATGGGAGCAAGTTACTGCTTTAAGTAACTGTATGTTTTCAGGTTTTGAAAGAGTTTCATCTCTTTTCAAGCTCACACCAAAGACTGGATAAAAACAAAGGTATTCTAGAGACCTATTGAGCAAATGCTCCCATATATTCCAAATTATGCCTTCTGAATACATTTTGACACATCTACAGCCATATTACCTGAGGCTGGATAGTAAAGTCTTCATATCATGCTAATTTCAAAACAGTGAACATGGATCTTTATTTGTTACTAAGCCTACTACAGAGTATTGGTGTTGAATTTTAGAAGGCTGAAGCACAATTTTCCTTGTATTATTCAACTAGCAAATAAAACCATTCCTAATTTTTTTATGAGGCTCCATGAATTAAAAAATAAAGAAGGTGGTAATCAGGATCAACTTTCTAATATTTGTTGGAAATTGCGAATACAATTTTGTGTTTGGTTTTTCTGAAATAAATAAAAAAGCAGCTAGGGATTAGGACCAGAGAGGAAGTGGATATTTAAACATCTTGCTCCAATTTATATGCACCCATACCAGAGGTGGGTTTCAGCTGGTTCTGATCAGTTCTGGAGAACCGGTAGCAGAAATTTTGAGTAGTTCGGAGAACCGGTAGTAAAAATTCTGTCTGGCCCCGCCCCCATCAATTATCTGTCTCCCGAGTCTCAGCTGATGGGGAGGAAATGGGGATTTTGCAGTAACCTTCCCCTGGATTGGGGAGGGAATGGAGATTTTACAGTATCCTTCCCCTGCCACACCTACCAAGCCACACCCACTAAGCCATTCCATGCCCACCAAGCCACACCCACAGAACTGGTAGTAAATTTTTTTGAAATCCACCACTGACCTATACCTGCATCTCTCCATCTCTATTTCTATGTTCATCTCCATTTCATTGTCTATCTCCATCTCTCCTTCTCTTTTGGATGATCTCCTAAAATCATCCCATACAGGATAGTTTTCTTAACACTAATAGAATGCATTTTTTGCCTTTTTATTCTGTTTGATGAGACTCTTGTTTTGTTTTGCGGTGATTATATTTCCATTTGTTAGCTTCTCTGAGAGATTTTACCCTGAGAGCAAATTTTTTAAAAATATACTAGGTGAAATAACACTTTACTACCAGAACAAGCATTGGAAGCAAAGTGCTGCCATTTCTATTTTATAACTGTAAGACTGAGGTTGGAAAATGCTCATCTGTTATGAAATGCAAAACTCTTTGGGAAATTTTCAAAGGAAACATATTATTTAGTCAATGTATATCTTGCCTTTCTGCCCAGTTATATATTAATGCCAATTTTCCCCCTGAAAATGAATAGTCTAGTCACTTCTTCCAGGTAGCATTCAAATATTATAGGTATAATTATATTTTTAAATGCACTAAAGAAAGGAAGTCAGTATACATTCCTTCACATTCTAACTAGATGACAATTAAAAAAAATAAAATAAAACTAGAGAAGGACCCAGCCAGATGTATGTAACCAAAAACAAGACAGACTTCTTTTATTCTTGCCTTGTAAAGAAATGGAACACATGGTAGATGGGTTTTTCTCTTACATGTCTTGTTTTGTTTTAGCCAGAAGGTTGCCTTTCTGTTTGGTTAGCCCTTCCTTTGTTTTGAAAGACAAAACTCAGATGGCTTTTGCTGTGCAAATACAATTAGAATTCCAGCAAGCCCAGTCTACATTCTTCTAGCTACCCTCAAAATTCCTACAGAGGTCTTGGTTTTGCCAATAGGGAAAATAATAATTAAAAAAGAGAATTCTAATCATTTTTAAGTTAGATGGGTCAGAATGGATGCTGGTAAATCAAAAAGAGGAAATTTTCATCTATGATGGAAAAAAAACCCCAAAGGAGGATCCACTCAACTCAACTTCATAAAGGAAATTTTAAAAAATCGGTTACATACTATTAAGAAAAAGTTGGCAACTAAAATGCCACTGATGTAACGCCTATGCCACTACTGTATAAGCTAAATTTGGAATACTTCTGATAGTCCCATAATAAAACTATAAGATGAGTGCATGGAAGAGAACCCAACACTACCAGAAATTTGGCACACCTCTGCCATCTTTCCTTTTGGTCTAGGAAAAAGATGGTCAAGAAGAAATATCAAAGACGTTGGTATGGAGAAATATCCTTCCCTCAGTCATAATATTGAGTCTAAGGATCATTCACTCTAAAAAAGGTGAAGGTTCCCCTCACACATATGAGCTATTCATTCCTGACTCTAGGGGGCAGTGCTTATCTCCGTTTCAAAGCCAAAAAGCCAGCGCTGTCCAAAGATGTCTCTGTGGTCATGTGGCCAGCATCACTAAACACCAAAGGCGCAAGGAACGCTGTTACCTTCCCACCAAAGGTGGTCCCTATTTTTCTACTTGTATTTTTTACGTGCTTTTGAACTTCTAGGTTGGCAGAAGCTGGGACAAGTAACGGGAGCTCACCCTGTTACATGGCACTAGGGATTTGAACCGCTGAACTGATGACCTTTCGATCAACAAGCTCAGAGTCTTAGCCACTGAGCCACCGCATCATCAAATATTCACTATACTTGAAGTCAGATGAACATTGCTGGGAGCATTGTTAGCTTTGTATTCTCAGAAGGGAAGAACTTATCATAGACACCCATGGCAAAAAAAAGTCCTCTTTGTGAGCAGGAAGAATTTACCCACTTTTTAATTTCACCATAAAATTCTCCCTTGCAAGCTGCTAACCATATTTCCTTTGCAAGCTGCTAACCGCTCACTGGCTTATAGCACCTTCTCTGTAGCCAAGGGTGTCTGGCAACAGCTTCATCCTTCCTATGTTCAAGTTTATTGTGGCCACTAGGCAATGTTTTATACAAATCTAAAATTATAACGTACCAAGGAAATTAAATACCAAAGGAAAAGGTAAAATATATGTGTGTAAAAAGAGCTTAAGTACAGTCCTTAACTTACTAAAAAAATAATAACATTTAAAAAATAAGATATTGACATTAGCTTATTAATAAAATGTAATTATTTGAGTACTAAGAACCAAATTCTCCATCTATTAGTACGTTAAGAAAGCTTTATAAGCTATAACATCCAGAAAATCAAAGGTGATAGGGACCTTCCATAAAATCAAAAGAAATCAGTCAAGGTTGATCAAGGATAATAGGGAAGCATATAATCACATACTATAGTGTGATAGCTTTTTACTGTATGGACAGGTTCTCATACAAAGGGAGACTCCACTAAAAGCAGGGATGCAGCATGCAACAAGGAAAAAAATCATGCTTTTCCAGACCTCCTTCTGCACAGAGCCTTTGGCACTCCCAGAGACATTACTGTACTGTAAGAGCCACAATGTCTTTATAGGTGGCATATACGTTGTTCACCCTGATGGAAGTTCTTGACTATAGCTTATGAAATCATCCTTGAAAATCCCTATATTAATAACTGCCTGCAAATAGAAAAATGCGACAGCTTGTACGAAATGGTTAGAATACCCTGCTGCTGCCACCCTCTAGTTTTTATGTTTGCAGGTATTACTTAAAAATTGCTTTAAAATAGAATTTCTCACTGATGTATTCAGTGATACAATCATTGCTACTATCAAATTCATCTGCCAAATAGATCAGGCTTCTAAAAGACAGGAAACTAGAATAAGAGTCAGCCTCACAGCAAGCAATAGATTTTGGAGGTTGATTCCAGTGATCAGGGTCCAAAATATTTCCCATTTTTCCTGTTATCCTTGTAGACTCCTATGCAGCTCTGTGAACTCAGTGATCAAAGACTTTTCCATTTCCTTACTTTTCATTTGTTTCCATTAAAAGATTCTCAATACTGCCCTCAAAATATGATCTGCAAATTAAAAACATATCTCCACATATTTATGTTCATCATTTGAAAGCCAGATAGGGAAAGCTTAGTTTGGAACCAATTTTGCCTGCTTTGTTTTGTTTCTCTCTTATTCATCTTGTGTTTAAGTCCTGAACATTTGTTGAGGCTTCTGTACTTCACAATATATGCCAGTCACCGGTCCAGATTCCTCAGCTGGGACTCTGCTCAAATTATTTTGAAATCTTGCTTTCTTGACCATTGTCATACTGCTTTCTAGTGCCTGATGGCATTTGTATGCATGCAGGAGCACCAGTTCTTAAACTCTCTTTTTAAAATCCACAACTCTACAGGTATATGTACATAGCAACCAAAACTTGTAAGCATTCTGGAGTGGACAAAAATCTTCCCCATATTTATGGTCTGCAAGTGGCTAATTGAGTTGTTGAGTTTTGTGGATTATGGAAGGCAAGCTCTTTGCTAGTTCATTAATTTTGGGACATATTGGGTCTGACGTAGGTCCCTTTTGAAGACAATAGGCATCTTTCATGGACTTTCAGTGGGGTTTGGATCATTCAGGGCACTGAAGAAATCTGCTTAGGAAGCAGCTGTGGTCAGATTAACCAAAAGTGTGTGCAATACATTTGGAAATGACTGAAAAGCCTCAAGAACACCCACATAATGTTAGCTAATTGCATGGTTGAGCAGCACACAAGAATTGGAAGAGTCCAATGGAAGAACAGCATTCTGTGTTTTTTGTCCAGGAGTTTTCAGACTTGCGTAGAGGTTGCATGTTTGCCTGGCACCTTTCTCTTTCAGTTCAGGAAAAGTATGGAAGATCTAGGGACAAAACCCTCCCTAAACTTTAGGTGGTTCTATTTACTAGGCCTGTTTATCAGGTAAAACACTGAGCTGCAGGTTGGATAGAATGGTTTGCCCCCAAGTTGGTGTGACAGTAAGGTTAAATATTTATTTCCTCCCCAAGTGATAAGAAGTCCAAAGGCAAGACCAGAATATTTAGGTTCTTTGGTATGCATAATACTTGAGATGTATAATATATCCATAATATTTAGTGTCTTATGAACAGCATGGTGGTGAAAAATGTGTTCCAATTAAATACCCAAGACACCTGTTAATCTTACATCAAGTATCAACAATAACTTCAACTTTCCCTTTTTAACAGCAGGAGAACAATAGAGGTTCATGTTCAAATGCATAACAAGAAATGATAATAATTGCCCTAGCCTAAATTCCTACACGTCATATGTTCCATAAAAAAGGGGGTGGGTGGATGGATGGGATGTACTAAAGCCTAGGAAGCCTGGTACTTTCCACAGACTTACTCCCTGTTGTAGAAAAAGAGGGAGTTGACAGAAGTTTGTCAGTTTCATTTTCTTTGCTTTTTTGGATCCTATTCAATTTAAGTTAAAGTTGGACCCTCCTTTTGGAAGATTATTGTTTTCCTGTGTTTGTTTCCATAGTCACGCTTTACATACATTTTTACAGTAGTGCTTACATATTTCTTATTTCCTCTGAGAACTTTCTGATTTTTGTTAGTAAGTTCCTTACTGAGATGTTGCCTTTTTTTTTCTTGGCAATTTCAACTATCTGTTCTGACACCCAGTTTGTTTGTCTGCTCATTATTTGTTAGTTTTTGGTCCTTGGCAGTCTTTTTTCACGTTCATCCTTATCAATTGTATGAATAAATCTACAAACAGTTAAGGCCATCTACACACGATCATGTTTATCTATTGGTGACTATAGACATGGAGAAAATTGCCAGCCAATTACACTTCCCCTTTTTGACCAAGAAATGAAAAAAGACAACTGGTTGCAAATAAACCAGTAACTGAGTATTTGATTCCATCTGATCTGTGCCTAGAAAAAAAAAACATAAACTTGCAAAAAAAAAAAGCCAGCTTCTTGTCTCTTCTATACTTCATATCAATGGTGGCTTGCCCCAGTTTGGACCGGTTTGCAAGAACCAGTAGTAAAACCGGCAGGAGGCTCCACCCACTGCCCCGGATGTCGTCATAGGTGAACTGCGCATGAGCAGAAGCTTGGTGGGATCCCGTTGTGAACTGGTAGTAAAGGTAAGTAGAATCCACCCCTACTTCATATGCTTCTGCACTTTAGTTGTGAACACTGGCCACTGTTTGGGGAAAAAGTCAAAGACAGTGAGACACAAACCAAAATGAAGAATGACCATTGGTTATCAAAATAACGGCTTGGGGCCGTTGATCTCGCCATTGCGATCTTGCAAGATCCGGCAATGAGCGGTGTGTACGGGGTTTTTTTTAACGTCTTTTATTGTATATTGTTCATACTGTCCTTGTTGCTAGCCGCCCAGAGTCCTCGGAGAGTTGGGCAGCATAGAAATATGAATAATAAATAAATAAATAAAATAAATAGAGCCAAATAAAACAAGGATCCGCAAAAGCTTTTTATTTACCATGGTGGTAAATTCTCCTTGCCTTCCCTATAATACTGGCACAAAGGTAGTCCTGCTTTCTGATTACAGGTAATTCTTGAGTTACAAACCGTAATTAAGCCTGCAATTACAGTTGTAAATTGTGATAGTCATTAAGCAGGTCATCACATGACACAAAATTATATGACTCTTTGTGGTGGGTGTTAAATGAATCCATTATCATTTGTGAAAACTGTGGTCATTAATTAAGTGAACCTATAGTTCCCATTAGGTAGTTTTTGCTGAAACCTGGAAGTAAATGCTAGTTTCTGGCAAAAACCTTCAGGATACTGCAAACAATTGTAAATGTGGGCCAGTTACCAAGTGCCCAAAATGCAATCTCATGATCTTAGGGGTGATGGCACCCATCAGAACTTTGAATCCGGATCTATTGGGGGGGGGGTCCATTGCAACTTTGAATGTTCTTTAAGCAACCCGTTGTAAGCTGAGAACTACCTGTTCTATTTAATTACATCATCTGGTAATTACAATGGAAGCCCAGAAACATGGAAGGTGAGAATGTGGGAATACATTGCAACTTCTGAAACAGCATCCTTCTGTGAGCTCTGCTAAAAGAATCAGGAGCACAAGACATTAGGTACAATACTGTGTAATTGCAGAGCTGGTCATGTAACCCCTGTATCAGGAATATTCCCTCATCTGGAAGGGTGCAAAAGTTGCTGGCTGCTGCAAAATGAAACAGAGGATGAAACAGAAAGATGCACCTCATCCTCCAAAAGAACCCTAATCAATAAGTCTTTACCAAGCTGTTCATATAACAAATGGGTGTCCTGGCACTCCAGGGAAGTTGGCTGTAGAAGCTATGAATGCCCCCCCCTCCTCAGCCCCTCCCCTTGCTTCTGCCCATAAATAACGTGGGAATGTCATGTGAGACCAAATGGCACGCTCTGGGCTTACAAATGCAAAGAAATGAGAGATACCATTGGATCTTGCTGACAGCACCACAGGCAGCTATTAAGGCCTAATCCAGGGTCAGTTTTCTACCTCCGCCTGGCAGGCCACCAGCCCAATTTGCTTAACTTCTTCCTCGCTGTGCTGCTCTTTTGTTTCAAGCTATGCCGAGGCTTATCTGAATTATGGGTTAAGTCCCAGTCAGATGTCTTCCATTCGAGGCCACCATGGGAGAATGGCAGGATATTCTCTTTCCAACAGAAAGCGAACGGCAAGCAGAGGCAAGGCGGTATCCATTTCACCCAAATGCTGGTTTATGTTACAGCTCTTTCGCAAACTTCTAATTGCTCCGTAGGACTGACATTTATAGACATCCCCCTGTTTTAAATGAAAACACAATCCTGAGGTCAGGAGGAGGTTTGGGGACAGCACAGATCCCAGGTGAGGGCAAAGGAGGAAATTGCTTTAAGACTCCTAAATGCCAAGTATGTTTTCAAGGGAGAGATGGGGGAGAGAAAGAAAATCACAGGGAGTGTGGAAAGACATTAATCATAGCCCCAAAGGCATGGAGGAATATTAATGACCTTCTCTATCCTGAATATTCATCGCTTAGAGTAAAAAAAAATGTCTTTCATGATTTTCATATTATTTATTCATCTGGTCCTGGAAAGAGACAGGCCGAGCTCCAGAGGGGATACATAACATCCATTGGTGTGCTATATTTTCCCAATTGTTTTTCTTCTCGGGACCTGCTGCCAAAGAACCCTCAAATTGCATCTCAAAGTCATCTGAGTTGAAAAGGCAATTTAGGGATTTGGCACTGTGGCCGATTTTTGAAGAGAAATAAGAAGTTTTCTTAAAAAAAACAACACTCCCATGAATCTCTGTTTGGGTAGTTTTCCTTTGAATGTCTTGGGTGCTAAATTCCCCAAACTGGTGTTTTGTGATGTTGTTTTGAAACTTTGAAAGCAGTTTAGAAGTTGTACCTGGGTTGAAGAGGCTAATCCACTGAGTTGCATACATTGCAATCACATGGTAACCAAATGTCTTGCTGAAATTCCCTTTTTCTTATAACTAAAAAATGAACAGGAACTCAGGTTCTTGGTGCTGTCTGAGTTTGGTTGTTTTCTTGCAGACATGTAATTATCCATACTAGGTAACATCAGTGCTAGTAAGGAGTGAGGTTTGCTCTCGGTTTATATTCTAGTGACTTGCCCTGTCAGTGCTGGTGGGAGTGGTTCTTTGGTTACTGTTACTACTTACTGTTAGCTTGTTCGACAGTTCCTTGATTGGGGTCTTGTTTACTATTTAATTTATTAGTTACCTTGTGGTAAGTTAGGTGGCAAATAAAAAAACAATAAAATAAAATAAAACCTGTGGAACAGTTCATGGGCCTAAATTATTCTAATCATAATATTCATTATAGAAGTTTACTAGCAGTGGCCTCATATAATTGGTGGAAGTTTACCTTTTCCTCAAGTTTAGAATTCTTTTTCATGAATGGAATGTCTACCTCTTCTTCTATAATAGATTGCAGACTGTACTTCTGTTGAGAATTTTATACTGAAGCATCCATTCTGGAAGGAAGTCGGGGAAGAAATAGAAACTGCAAAGATGGGGGTAGGAATGGTGTTTTGTATTGTTGGCACCTCATCTCTGGATGTTTGAAACTCACCCAAATACAACATGTCCAGTTGAATCTCTCTTTCCAATTCTGTACCGTGGCCAACAAATTTAACAAAGTGGACAGTTCTTCAGTTATGTTCTGATAAAGATTATTTTATATATGCCTTGTTAGCATGAAAAATCTGATATAATGTTGATTATCTAATCATGTTAATCAGCTGGGGAATCAACTTTTGGAAGGTAGAACCATCTTTCCGGTATAAATGTTGAAGACAGCTATTCTCCTCCCAAACCAAGGTTAATATAAATACATATCCAGAAAAGCATTACCTATACCTCTCTATTAAATTCAGAAGTTAATCAGCTCAGTTTTGTTTTTTGGCCTTTCTGAGTGGCATTTTTCCCATGCCACACACATTACTCTTTTTATCACCACAGAAAGTAACTTTAATAAAAGAAAAGCAAGGAAGATTGTGCTGTGCCATTTTAGTGCTTTCCAACTGGCCAGTTGAAAGAAGTAGCTCATGGTGAAAAAGTGAGAATGCCACAAAAGGTTGCACATTAGTACAAATCCACCAACTTTCTAACTATTCCCTTCTCTGCTTTGTCCAGGGTAGATATGGAAGCAGATATAGTGACCATATTCACAAGTTTCTCCCCACCTCCCCCCCCAAAAAACCTGATTTTTTTTTCTTACTTGGTTCCTTCCCCAAAAGTGATTAAACAAGCGATCAGTGTATTGTTCAAATCAGAATTCATAGTTTGCATATAGTAGTAAACAAATCACAAGAATTTTGGACAACATTTATATTTTCACATGACTCTACAAGCAGTACATTCTGTTCACAAAGAGCAGTATCTTTTGAAACATTTCTAGCTTACATTTTCAGTATTTTCAGATTCCATGTTTACAATAGAAAAATCTGATAGGCAGCAAGGGTTTTTTGCTTATATTTTATTGCCTTTTCAGCACCAGTTTCCTTGTGCATAATTGCTTGAATTATATGTGTGTTGTATATTTGTATATGTTAAATAATTTTGACGAAGATTTTCTTGGGTGGTATTTTAGTTTTAATTTTATTCCTTCTGAAATTGCCTTCAATTAGTGTTCTTTTTAATGGCAGGGTTACAAAATAAATACTTCCAATAAAAGCAAAGCTAGACAACAGCTAATTCCAGATGAAATATGTCTTTGAGTCTTTTTGAGGAAAAGCATCTTTGGAAAAATTTAATACTCCAGAGTAATAGCTCCAATGTTCTGTTTATGGGACACGTGTGCCTGTAAGAGTTTATGACCTGCTGAATTACAAACTGGTGGGAGAACCACAAAGTCAAAAGAGCCCAATCAGCTATACCACATATTATAAACAGAAGAGAAATTAAATACCTATAGTATTTGTGCAATCAATTTGGAATGATTAAATGTGGTCTCAAAATAAGACTTCCAGAATGCAAGAACCACAAATTTGAACACAACCTCAATTCCCTTTGTGTACCAATCATTTTTTATCAATTTAGGAAAAATGCAATGAAAGGAATCTGAAATGCCACTATACATTTGTGTCATCTTCTCATAAACATGCAATAGAAGTCTGCACAATTCTAAAAAAGCTTTTATATCCCTCAGAATATAATAGGAGCAATAGGCCAATGCTGTTGAAAATACATTTCCATAATAGTATTTGGCTCATTTCTACAAAATTAAAAGTTTCAGAAGTGATCAAAAATTGAGATATCAGGATTTGTAATCTGATATATCTGATGAAAAGCATATTTATTAACAAGAGAGATACATCAAATCTAGGGAATATTTTTTTCTTGCTATCTTGGGGAAACATTTTTTTTACGTCAAGATATTATTGTCATCAAGCTAGCTAGTGTATTTCAAGTGCCATATTATTACCATTCCTCATCTCTCTTATGTGCTGCTGATGCATTTTTTTCATTGGTTCATTTTCCCATTGCTACAATCCCTGGCTTAGGTTGTAATCATTCCTTTCTCAGTATTTGCAGTATGGAAGTATCATGTTCACTATTTAAACTTTCTATGAACAAATAGAAAGTGTTCTATCATGATAGTTTTTACTACACGCTTGTAAATCTTTTAAAGGTTCTGGTTGCTTTAATTTTTGAGGGTGATGGGTGGTCCAGAAATACAAACTATAAATAAAAATAAATATTTTGAAGAGGAGGCTTTGTACTTTATAAAAATCCTAGTGTACAGGAACGACAGACACATGGACACATAATCTACATAGATGCATATGTCATCTACGGTAAGTAAAAGGTCATACATATATTCTAATAAGTGGTATTGATTTCATATTAGCATTTCAAAATATGGCTTATCTTTCCTTCATTTTGTTCCTCTTTGTTTCTTAAGAACTGATCTCATCATTTTGAGTATTCGCAAGGATATCAACTATGGGATATTCCACTAAATCATTCTTGCTGTGTTTTTAAGAACATCATCAAATTGAAGTGGACCAGGTCCTCATATATGTTTCTTTATTGTAATTGTTTCCAGAATGAAAAACATTTGAAAGAGAAACTAAAGCTGAAGTTATGGACTTATCAATTCCTTTGTAGTATTGTAACAGAAGAATGTATTGGAATGTAATAGAAGATGACCAGCAGCAAGGTGGATGAGGTGATGAGTGCACTTTGAGACATAACATGTCAAGTATCGATTATCTTGGAGAACATCTGTGTGGTCACTAGGAGATAATAATAATAATAATAATAATAATAATTATTATTATTATTATTATTATTATTATTATTATTTTATTTATATACC
>JANHZT010007489.1:530478-543487 GCA_032468215.1 Stegonotus admiraltiensis | reverse complement strand
GACTCTGTAAACCGCTTAGAGAGGGCTGTAAAAGCACTATGAAGTGGTATATAAGTCTAAGTGCTATTGCTATTGCTGCTATTTATCAAATTTATTTGCTGCCCAGTCTTCAGTTCAGGCAACTTTGAGTGGCTAACATCAGGACATTGCAATATGTATGGATAAATTTGAGTAGCAAAGGAATAATTATTGCAATATATTTGTGTGCGTGTATGTGCACATAGGCATTAAAAATAACCCTAAAACCTGTTTCTAAACACCTACTAGAGCTAAACATTTATTTCCATAATATCCTTAAATTATACACTGTACCCAAGGGAAGCGACCTAACTTGAAAATAATAGCCTCACGCCATTTATATTTGGTTTATTCTTTTTAGCTGACAAAAGTTTTGTTTAGTTAAACTTGAAGCCAATCCTTGCTCTTTTTTTTTTATCAAACTCTATTTAATCTTCTAAGAGAGACATGCAACTTTAAATAATGTCTTTTTGAGTGCCATGAGTACTTGTCCAATCTGAACATGTAGAAATACGTACAAACAAAAGCTACTTATTAATAGGCAGGGTTAATATAGATAAACAGGAAGCGCATAAAATGTGTTTAGAAAGGCGCAAGAGCTCAAATGCATGAAACATAAATAAACTTTCTTAGATTTGACTCCCTCTAGAGTATTTTTCAGGGAAAAGCTCATCAGAGAGGTTTCATTTTCATTACAGAAACATTCCAGCAGCAATCCCACAAGAATGTCCTGTTTTTGTCTTTCCTAAACATTATTTAAAAACTTCAAGTTTGGGATGTGTGTATATGTGCATTTGTTTTCACTCATACATGCACAAACACACATGCTAAAGTATAATTACAGTACAGAAGTATCATAAGAAATAAAATATGCAAAGTCATCTTCTTCATGGTATTGTTAAGCATCCATGCTTGTACAACAAGGAGTAAAGGATACAATCTGTTACTTTAGGCACACCTAATGCTGTTGTACACTCACTTATGAATTAGTTCACTTTCTCCCTAGATAGCACTCTTCAAACTGTAGTTTGAAACTGTAGTTGCAAGAGATCTAAAGGGGCTCAAACTGAGGAAGAGGAAGATTGGAGAAGAGTAATGATATTAACAACCAATGATTATTCCATAAAAACCAACAATATGAAACCCAGGTATCTGAAGCAGACTAAAGTATATTTAACTTGTGCATACAGGACATGCATCTATCAAAAGCTGCAGGGGAAGGAAGGAAGTTTAATAAAATCAATCCTTTTGTTACCACCTTTTTTAGTGAATTTCCCTCATTTTCCTTCTCCCCTAATCCTGGAGCATCAGATGGGAAAGATAGGAAGAATAGTTTTGTGGAAAAATTAACTCTTCTAACTTAATCACATCACTCATTTCACACTGATTATCTTGTTCATAACTCCCTGATCTAATCATCCAACCTAAAATTCACATTGGCATGTAGTCAAATCTTAATTTATTTTAAAGGATTTCCCCCCCAAATTGCTTTTGAAACACTTTTATGGGTTATTAGGGAATGTACTACAATAGAGATAGATGATAGATAGATAGATAGATAGATAGATGGATGGATGGATGGATGGATGGATGGATGGATGGATGAACAAACATCTTAATTCTTGAACTGGGATAAGTAAAATAAGGGAACTTAAGCTTTAGGTGCACAGTAGCATTATTGAAGTAATTTCAATAAACCAGAAGCTAATAAGGGAGTCAGTCTGATATAGTGGTTAAAACATCAGGCTAGAAACTGGGAGATTGTGAGTTCTAGACCCCTTAGGCACAAAGCCAGCTTGATGACCTTGGGCCTGTCATTCTCTCTCTCAGCCCTGGGAAGGAGACAATAGCAAACCATTATTGAAATCTTGCCAAGAAAACTGCAGGGACCCATCCAGGCAGTCGCCAGGAGTCAAAAATGAAAAAAATGTTATTTATTTTTAATTAATGAAAGTTGTTATTAAAGTAGTTTCTTCCAGATCACATTTATCTTTTATTACCGCTACTGACCAAGCGTAATTACTGTTGCTGCAAAATGCAGTTGTGGCTCATTGTACCTTTAAGCTGCTTCTTTTCTGTGCTGATGCCAGCTGGGCTCTAAGCTAATTTAAAACAACTCTGATCAGATTGGGACACTTTGATGGTGACTTGGAGGTCTTGACTACTGGACAATTCCTCTGCAAATCAGGAAAGCAATTGCCAGTTGGTTTCTTCTCCGTGGCTGGCTTTTACTGTTGTATGCACACACCCCACATACAGAGTTAAATTCAATTTATATATACAAAGTTAAAATATCAAAATACACATATACAGTATGCATGTGAAACAACCAGATTTCACATTAAAAGAATCCTTTTTGCATTTTCTCTTCCCTGATTTGATAAAATTTGCTACAACTTCTGTTACAGGAAAACTACAGGAAAAATTTGCTACAACTTCTGTTACAGTATAGTGGTTATAACGTTTGCCTGCATGTAGAGCAGTGGGTCTCAACCTTCCTAATGCCACGACCCTTTAATACAGTTCCTCACGTTGTGGTGACCCCCAACCATAAAATTATCCCTAAGACCATTGAAAATATGTGTTTTCCGATGGTCTTAAGCGACCCCTGTGAAAGGGTCGTTCGACCCCCAAAGGGGTCCCGACCCACAGGTTGAGAACCACTGATGTAGAGTGACACTGGGTCAAAACATGGCAGAAGTTTTTCTATTTTAATTACTATTTTTCTTTTTGTTAAGTTATCCATTCTGCTGCTTAAAATAATAATTTATTGTAGTGGTAATACTGGTATCACCAGCCCACCACTTCAATTGTCCAGTCACTTGAATTAAAAGAGTTTCACTCCACATTCCATCCAATCTCAGTCTACAGGCAGTCTTTGACTTATGACCACAATTGAACCTAGAATGTGAAAGTCATTGTGGTCATTAATTGTGTCACCATGTAACTTGCCTTGTCTTTACAACTCTTTTTATGATGTTTATTAAATGGGTCACCATGGTTGTTAAGTGAATGATTTGGTCTTTAAACAAATCCAGCATATCCAATTGACTTTTTTTGTTTTCTTTGCTGGAAAAATGCAAAAAATGTCACAAATTACAGTCACATGACCCTAGGATCCTGTAACCAGTTGTAAATGTGAGCCAGTTGCCTAGCTTTTTTTGCAGTATGTTGTAACTTTGAATTGTCATTAAGCAAGTGTTCATTAAGTGATGACAACCTATACTTATTTATTTGGGATATTTGGAATCTGGGATGGAAGTACAGCTTCTACTGTACTTCAGGTGACTAAAAAACCAATAAAATAGCATTAAACAAGTAGGTAGAAGAGAACAGTAAGCATATGTAGGTTGCTTATGAAAATGTCTGTCTGTCTGTCTGTCTGTCTGTCTGTCTGTCTACCTACCTACCTACCTACCTACCGATCTTGATATCTTGATATCTATATATCTGTCATTTGTTGGGTTTTGAATGTGACTTTTTAATTGTATCAGGCTAATATTATACTTGCAATATCATTGGTAATCATTTCTGCCTACTGATTAAGAGAAACAAAGAGTGGCAACCATTGACCCAGGCGAACAGATGTTCCTGCCTCTGCACAGTAGTTGATCAAAGTGCAAAATTTATCTAGGAGAAAATAAAACACAACTGGAAAACTGCAGAGCACTGTTTGAGTCAGTAAAACTAGCAAAGTCCACTTCAGTGCAGAGTGGAAAAACACAGATGGAGGCTACATTCACAGTGAAAGTGAAAGTGGGTTAAGTACTATAGAAGATAATGTTGTTTTGTTCCTGCCCTGTAGAAATGATTGGTGGAAGGTGGATGGAACAACATGACTGTGTGAACCTGCCCTAAAAGACTGGGTGGGGAAAAAACATCAGGAAATCCTTAGCTGAATGTTATCTGTATCATATTTTAGCAAATAGTAAATCACACTAATATTCCCATCTGTGCTTTGGCATACCAATAACAGGTTTTCTGTAAAATATAACAATGTTATCCTCTGATGTAAGCTTTTTTAAAAAATGTAAGCTTTGGAAAAAATGTTCAGAAAATAATAATAATAATAATAATAATAATAATAATAATAATAATAATAGCAGCAGCAGCAGCAATAGCCCAGGGATGGGTTCTACTTACCTTTACGACCGGTTCACAATGGGGCCACACATGCATGCTTGCTTTACGCGTACACATGCTCTTCTGCGCATGCGCAGAAGCATTTTGATGACATCAGGGTCAATGGGTGGAGTCTCCCGCCAGTTTTACTACCAGTTCTATAGAACTGGTGTGAACCGGGGGGAATCCACCACTGCAATAGCCCTTAGACTTATATACCACCCCATAATGCTTTAATAGCACTCTCTGGGTGGTTTACAACATCAGCATATTGCTCCCAACAATCTGGATCCTCATTTTATTGACCTAGGAAGAATGGAAGGCTGAGTCTATCTTGAGCCCATCAGGACCAAACTCCTGGGTTTGGCCAGACATAAAAAAGAGTGTGTATTCTTATGTATACTGAACTGGAATGTACTTTACCCCTTACACAAATCTTTTTTCTAGAGCAAACTTTATCTGATCCCCAATTTCTTGTTCAGAGTAAAAGAAAAATATTGCTAAACTTACTTCAAGTAATTCATATTGTTATGGGTAGGCAACACAGCCTTCCTCCCCAGAGGAAATTGACAGCGAAAATTGTACTGATCAAAATGCTACCTACTTGGTTAGGCTTTGCTGGCTTACACATGTACAAACTTAGGTTTGCAGAGTAAAGTTTTGAACAATGTCCTAACTGTTATGAGAGTTCAGAGTAACAAACAGAGAAAGAAAAAATTATAACAATGGGGAAAGTAGTAGCTTTGGACTAGATGACCTCCGAGGTCCCTTCCAACTCTGTCACTGTTTCCTTAGCTGAGCTAACTGAAATTACAGGCTAATTTTTCCAAGAACAAATTCCACACTCTGATTGTGGGTCCTTCCTCATTTATCCCTAGCCGTGGCATAAACATGATCCAGGGACACTTAAAAAAAATACTATAACATTGTCTTCATCTTACCCCCCTGTGGCTGAAGCAGATTATATTTGTCCTTTGGTGTCCATTTACCAGTTTTAAAGAAGCATTCTCATGTCACTGATGTGAATGCATTCCAGCATGCTTTATTAAGCCTTTGGTTATGTGGTCAGGACTGGGATTGACTCATCCCCCACTGACGACTTGAAGCTGCCATGGGCCTATGCCTCCCCTCTAGACACTGCCATTCATTCATTCATTCATTCATTCATTCATTCATTCATTTAGACTTCTATACCGCCCTTCTCCCGAAGGACTCAGGGCGGTGTACAGCCAACTAAAAACAACATTTAAAAAACAATATAAAAGAATTAAATAAATTGGCTCCAATTTAAAACCCCTAAAATTATAAAAATTCCAAATCTAAAGAAGTTAGGCTAGCCTGGCTTGTTGGAATAGCAGTGTCTTCAGGTCTCGGCAAAAGGTGCGGAGGGATCAGGGATCTGTCATAACTCCGGGGGCAGCTCATTCCAAAGGGCAGGTGCCCCCACAGAGAAGGCTCTCCCCCTTGACTATTTTGATTTGGCTGTTGGAGAAACTAAAAACTGAGGTCTCACCAGCACTTTCCGAAAAACTGTCCCAAAGATGCTTTTTCAAGAGGCAACTGGACTTCCTGGTTTTTCTTTAAAGACATTCCGCTTCTTATCCAAGAAGCTTCTTCAGCTCAGAGCTGAAAAGAAAAAGAACTAAAACACGCCAAGGAAATCCTCATAATTTGTAGCTATTCGAACTGGGTCTTTGTCAAATCCAGAAAAAGTCACAGCACTAGATCCTCCATTACAGACAAAGAAGAGAACAACAAATGAAACAACCTTGTCATTCCATACATTGTAGGAATATCTGAAAAGTTCAGGAGGATTTTCAACAACATATGTGCACCAGGGGTGGTATTCATTTACCTTCGCTACCGGTTTGCAAATGTGAGCATGCACACCTCCTCCTTGCATGCACAGAGCAGAGGTGGTATTCAACAGGTTCTGACCAGTTCTGGAGAACTGTAGCGGAAATTTTGAGCAGTTTGGAGAACCGGTAAATACCACCTCTGACTGGCCCAGCCCCCATCTATTCTCTGCCTCCCAAGTCCCAGCTGATCATGACGATATGGGGTTTTTGCAGTAACCTTCCCTTGGAGTGGGGAGGGAATGGAGATTTTACAGTATCGTTTCCCTGGAGTGGGGTGGGAATGGAGATTTTACAGTATCCTTCCCCTGACACGCCCACCAAACCATGCCCATCAAGCCACACCCACAGAACCGGTAGTAAAAATTTTTGAATCCCACCACTGGTGCAGAGCCTTCTGCACATGTGCAGAGGGTCAAAAATGGGACGTCCAGGCAGGTGGACAGAGCCTCCTGCCACCAGTGCTACTGGCTCATGCGATCTGGATAGAACTGGCTGACTTTCACCACTGAAGTGCACTCTTTAAACCAAAGAGTACACTAAGACAGAAGCATGTTCACTCCAAGGACAAAACACTCAGACACAAACTGAGCAAGGTGATGTATGCAATGAAATCCAATGAGACATGCGCATATCTACACATTGGTGAAACAAAACAATCACTTCACAAACACAGGGCATAACATAGCACAAACCTATCAGGACAAGATACAGCAGTCCATCTGGATTTGAAAGACAAAGATTACTCTTTTGAAGACACCAGATTCTGGATAGAGAGAACCCATTGGTTTGAATGAGGGGTAAAAGAGGCCATCTATGTTAAAACTGAGCAACCCTCTCTCTACAGAAGGAGAGGGATAAGACACAATCTATATCCTGTCTACAATGCAATCCTTTCAGCAGTTCCAGGAAGATTCCACACCCATTTGCATTCTGATTCAGGTGACCTTGAGGGCACAGATAATCCCTCACGTGGGCTCTCAGAGAGAGTGCCAACAACCAGATGACTGCAAAGAAATATGATCGTTCACCCCACCCACCCCCATCTTGTCAGAACTGATGAAGCTTCTTGGATGAGAAGCGAGACATCTTCAAAGAAAAAATGTAGTCCAATTGCCTTTTGGGGGGGAAAGCACCTTTGAGATGAGCACAAAGATTGTTTGCAGATGGAGCTCCCATTCAAAGGATGTCCCTCCACCTATTTTCTTCCTTAGACCCCTATTCCACAATATATTCAGATATTAATTGGGGGTCTCTAATCTTTAAAGAGAAAATTTGGGAAAGGATTCAGAGGGCTTTTGAGGAAAGTCTGGAGCAGGAACTCAGACCCAGTGATCTTCATTCTGTTGGCTAGACATGGCTACAACTCATTATAATGGATCTAAGCATTCTTGGCTCCTGGATTGGAAGATTTTCAGAAGTTGGCCACAAATGAAATGTTATGAAATGTTTATTGGAGAGTTTCTTTCCCCCTGCCACATATTACATATTTCTAAAATTGTTGACTTCATTTAAAGATTAAAGCAGACTCCACTTTCTTTATTCGCCATAGGAAGGATTGTTCTGTGTCTCGAAAGCTAAATGTGCTAAACACTGCTAATGCTATGATACATACCAGTAAGTTTAGGAATTGTGTGGGGACTGTTAATGCTAATAGAGACTCCCCACCCACACCAGGCTACAATTGCTTGTCTTTTCTGTTTACTTAAATGACACTGTTGTTTGAAATGATGGGGTGAGGGCTTCTTCGGATCCTGAGTCATGCATCCCCTCTCTGGGATGCTTTGCTTAGCCACTCTTAGCACCTCATTAATTACCACTGAAGCAAAGTCAAACTGTTTTGCAATTCTGGTGCCTTTGTTAAGAGATCCCAATCCTGTAGTGGAATGTTAAAAAGGCTGATTATCTGCCCTATGTCCTACTTGATTCCATGCGACACAACTGGCGGTTTAACCCCTGTAAATATAAATATAGTTCTTTCTAGTTCTTTTGCACCCATCTCAGTTCAATTTAAGGTTCCAAAGATGTTTTACTTTTTATGCAATATCTCCTTTTCCATGCAATTCTATATATTCTATCCTAGTTTACTAACAAATGGGTGCGTAATGGATGCACAGATCTGGAGAGGTTAGATAAATGGCACCTTTCTTTTTAAAGAAAACAAAATATAATTTAGCTAAATCTATTATTAATCTTGTAATAATACAAGAATGGCAGAGGAGAAATAAGTTGTGAAAAATTGCATTTATTTAACGTATTTTAAAATAAAATAACATAAAACACACTTTGAAAGAAAAAAAATAAAGGCCATAAAGAATCTTCTTTTCTAAAAAAAAATGTTCACAAAAACAGGCACGAAATGAGGCAGAATTCTATTGATGTATTTAATAACTGGCAATACACATTTCACATTTTATTTATGGTAGCAATTAATTATTCTATTTTTCACTAATTTCCCATTGAGTTTGTGAGATGATTTTTAAAAAAATATTTATTATTAAATCTCATGGTTCAAGGCAACTCTGAGCAGTTTCCCTAGATTCCATTTTGGAAGCTGTGTACTGTGGATGAATGAGATATGTCTAATATAAATGTGCTGATTTGTTTGTTTGTTTATGACTTTTGTCTGAAACTGAAGTTTACTATCAGAGGAATTATCTTAATATTCTTAGAAGTGGAATTCCATTTATTTTTTATAACCACCCAGGTGCATAAAGAACATTATTACTTATGATAATAAGAAATAGATTATTTTGCAATGTTACCTCCCTACCCCTCAGTGAAAATTGACTACAGTGCCCTGGTTTTTTCCCTTTTGGAGCCATCCATAAGTGCAGGATTAGAATTTCTGCAGTTTCTAGAGTGCCAGTTAAATCTTTTCTAGAAGATTCTACAACATCTGGAACAGATTTTAGAGAATAAAGGAGGCAGAAGGGGAATCTGTGGAAATTGCTCTTCTCTCTGTACCGACAAATTGGGTACAGGTTGTGTTCTTATTACTATTTGTGGCACATCATTGTATACTATGATTCCTGTGTTTCTCATAAGTAAAAAATTAAACCTTCCTTCAAATTGAATTTGGCTAATTCAGTCTTATTGAATGTACAAAAAACTAATATTACAATCTACAGTCTTAATTCCTTGAATACCCATCCACATATTCTAACTCTAAATGAAGAGAATCAACAATATAGACTTTTCTTTGCTTCTTAAATATATATTCTTCCAGAGCTGATTTCACCTTCTCCAGGTTTTTTTATCTTCTAAATAAAACACAACACAATTTAATTTGGAGTAGGCATGATTATCCTCACCAACCTTTTTGATTGAGGGGGGGTTTCTGTTTATTTTGCTTTGTTGTTTCTACCTTCATAATATAAACTGAGCTACAAAAAAGTGGAGGAATAGTTATCTTTGTGATCATATTTTATACAGGTTCAGTTGTTGGCATAGCTGTAAAATATCACTGTCATCAGGTTTAAACTTACTTCATTCCCTGAAGTTGTATCTCTAGACATATATTCAGATTGAAACTTGGTATTGGAAACTACTTGAAAACTTGCCAGAAGCCCAGCAATTTTACTGATTTTAGGAGGGGAAAAACTCCCAAGAAAGCAGATTTAGTAGCTAGTAATCTCAGAGTTGTAGACTAGATTAAAAAGTGAGAAAAATAACATAAAGCAGAAGTAAACCACTTTGTCTTGTTGCCAGTAAAACTAAATAGACTTGTCCATATAGATACCCAAAGTGAGTCTGATTGAAGAGTATCTTTATTTTTTATGGTTATGATTTTCTTCAGTTCTACCTATTCCAAAATACCACTTTTCTCTTTCTGTAATAGAGGTGTGGTCTAAATTAGCATTTTGGCTTCATAAATCAAATAACACTATATATCTACATTAGCTTTTATTCTTACCCGTTGATAAAAACATTGTCACAAACTTTCTCAACTCCTTGTTGCTTTCAAAAATTGCACAACTTTCTTATCCAAGAAGATTACACAAGGCTATAATACAATGGGAACTAACTATCACCTCTCCAACACGGAGAATCCAAGGTTGCTCATGCAACTGCAGATAAATGATGGTTGAAGATTGGAGGAATAATTTACAGCACTTTCTCTATTCCAATTTTAATGCATATGGAATTGCACATACTTATATTTTAAAGTACTTTCAATAACATTTGAGTGACAACCTCATACAGCGATAGTGAAAACATTGAGGAAATCTTTAACTGGAAATGTTGGCTTCGTTGACATTAAAGCTGTTGTATTTCTCTTTTTTTTAAATTTCGATTTATATGCCGCCCTTCTCCGGAGACTCAGGGCGGCTTACAATGCGTTTCTTCCTGTGAGTTCTACTCAAAGCAAGAGAATGTGCCATCATTTTTTTTCTTTCAGAAATGGAACAGGGAGCCAGCCTTTTCTTGGTCCATGATACAAAATGCAATTTGATACCTGTAAGACTTACTGAGCCTAAACTGTAAGCTTCATGACCACAACATCAGGCCTAATTTGGGGATTTTGTGTATCCTTCTAATGAAGAGTTCAGATGTCTTGAGTTCCTGTGGTTCTAATGCTAACTATATATTTAAAATAATATTTTTTTAAAAAAATCAAAGATCAAAACCAAATACCAAAACAATATTGTTTGCTGTTAAATTTTGATTAATGTGTCTTTCTCAAAAAATTATGTTAAGTTTTTATCTTCTAGAGCACGGGTGTCAAACTTGCGGCATCACGTTGTCATCACATGACGTATTGTGACTTTTCCCCCCTTCACTAAAACAGGGGTGGGCGTGGCCAGCGCATGAGGCATCCGGCCTGTGGACCGCAAGTTTGACACCCCTGGTCTAGACTAATTCCGATTATTCAGAAACAAATTAAATAGCAGATGTGTAAAATTTGCCCCAGAATATTTTAAATTTTAAGCCTCGATTAACTTACCATTATAGTTTCATAAAAACGTCTGCTAGGTTTTATTATTTTTAATAGATATAAAATGTATCCAACTTGTCTTTAAATAATGAAAGGATCCTTTTACAGTAATGATCTCAAAAGATCATTGGACCAAAGCTCATGATTTGCAGCTACTCAGTTACATTGACCAGGTTTTTAAAGCTCATTAGACAATGATATCTTGTTTTAATCCTTTGATTATGGTGTTAAATTAATAGTACTGAGATTAATTTTATCATTATAAAATATTTTGTTCATGATCATACTGAAATGCAAGAAGATAGGGAAGAGGGGGAAAACTGGTAGGTTACATTAATAATATTATAGCTAGGTTTCTCACAGTTCAAAGAAAACTTTTAGTTATAATAGCAAAATAAGACAGAATGCCTGTGTTCTGCGAGAGAATGCTTCTGAATATCACACTTGGGGACAATCAGCAGTAAAGAACCAGCTCCCTAAAAGTGTCTATTTATTGAATTTGGAGCCCTTCCTTCCTTCCTTCCTTCCTTCCTTCCTTCCTTCCTTCCTTCCTTCCTTCCATCCATCCATCCATCCATCCATCCATCCATCTCAAGAGCTTCTGAATAGAGGATTTGCACTGTTTTTGACAAGGACATGCTAATGGCAAATAAGAGTGCTTCAGTCATGGATTGTTCCAAAACACTCTAAGGCTTTCAGCGTCAGACACAGGATGAAAACAACAGTGGTTATTTTGTGTTAATCTTTTTTACTGATCACAGTTCCTACTTGGTCAAGGTCACAGTGGAGGGTTGAGAAATCTTTAGATCAAATCAAAGCTGTTCTAGCCATGCCTCTTCCCAGCTTTACTGTGATCTTTGCTGTACCTCCTGGCATTAGATCTGAAATAGCCAACTAGGGAAGCTGATTGGAAGTTTGGAGTGGAAATTAAGTTTGCTTCTCCTTGAGCATTATGTGGTGAGTTTGTTTTAGGAATATAATCCACCTGACCATCCTCAGATTATGAGGTCATTACATATAGAATTAAATGGCAATTTCCCCAATGATTCAAATTCGTATTTTTTTCAGCCTTCTTCATGCTGGAAAAAGGCAACTTTTTAAAAAAAATAGGGCTGAACATTTACTCCACTTCAAAGACTATTTGTATTCTCTTACCCCCACATCTGATGAGAAAGCTGTTGCAACTATATTACTTGTTTTTCAAAACTGAAAAGGATTTTAAATTTTTGGACTAGTTATACAAACAAAGCAGGTATATTTTTATTATTTCCATGGAAAAACCTCATTAAAAAACAAAGCCAGTATTTATGATGACAGCAAAGATTCCTGTAGCATTAAAGAATAAAATAATTTTAAATGGTACTTTACTGGAAAATTTAAGAGAAAAACAAATTAGGATCTTTGTTTAACTTTGCTTAGCACTGGTACTAACTAGTTACTTTGTTCTGGGTTATACAATAAAGTCATTGTTATGTTTCTAGCAATTACAGTTACAAGCTATGAACTGAACTTGTATATTAAGCATATGACTGAATCCTACTTGAAAAGGCTGAAAATTATCAGCTAAGATATTATATGCATATGTTTTTTTTTATTCAAATAAAAATATCATGTTGATTTCAATTATTTATTTAAAATCTAAACAACTAAAAGCCAATCATGCTTCAAGAGAATAATTAAAGATTACTTAATTTTGGATAGATCATACCCAATATACTAGATTAAAGCTCAACATTGCTTGGGACCTGGCTACCTGAGGAACTGTCTTTTTTCCAAGAGTTTCTATTCATTGTACTCAATCCAACAGGTTGGGTATGCTACAGATACCATCAGCCAAAGAGTATTGACTGGCTGATGGAATCTGCAGCCAATTAGTGATGGCTTTCTCTGCTGTAGCCCCTGCCTTCTGGAATATTCTCCCCTCAAAGATTAGAATGGCCCCAACCCTGTTGGCCTTTTGCAAGGCTTTAAAAACTTTGTTAAGGGTGTTAAGGGTCCCATTACTTACTTACTTACTTACTTACTTACTTACTTACTTACTTACTTTATTTATTTATTTATTTATTTATTTATT
>JANHZT010007489.1:463826-476335 GCA_032468215.1 Stegonotus admiraltiensis | reverse complement strand
ATACCGGGACGCTGGAAGCCACAGCCACTCAGTCTTGGAAGGGTTGAGTCGAAGCCTGTTCCTCCCCATCCAGACCCTTAAATTTAGCTATTTAATTAATTAAATTAATTAATTAAATAGCTAAATCCAAGCAGAATGTATTACAATAGATTCCCATGAAATGGCTACTGTGGCTTTTCTCTGCATGATTTCTACCCATCATTTTCTTGTAATGATTATGCTGACTTTATTTCTAGCAATTTTGCTTTTTAGGCTAGAACAGGACATGTTATCCTAAAGTTTAAACTCTCTACCATCACTTCAGTGCACAGGGTATCACTGGAATTAACATTATATCATAGTATATCACAGTGATATGCGTGTGTGCGCCCACACCCATAATTCTATGCACTCTGCCCCCGTGCATGTGCATGCGCATGCGACCCTCCATGCTCCCCCCATTCCTGGCACGTGATGACAAGCTAGGCCCATTTTTTGTTCTCCCCAGCCACCAGAGCCTTTCTGGGAGTCTGGGGAGGGCAAAAACAGCCTTTCCCACCCCCTCAGAGGCCCTACGGAGGCCGGAAATGGCCTATTTGCCAACTTCCGGTCCCATCTGAGCTCGTGTGCCCACCGATATGGCTACGCGTGCCATAGGTTCGCCATCATGGGTATATCATAATAACACTGTAACTGGAATAAGTAATATTCAACTAATTCTCTCCAGCCTTCCTTTTTTAGGAAAAGTTGTTAAGAGGGTGGCTGGATCTCAGCTACAGTACATGGCCACTTGTGCCTTGGTTATTTCCTACTTGGATCACTGTAATGCAGTCTATGTTCGGTTGCCCATAAAGACCAACTGAAAGTTCCAATTAGTACAGAATCATCAGTACACAAAATGAAGGGTATCTCTAGGCTCACCCACATGGCTCCCAGTTTCTTTCTGGGTGGAATTCAAGGGATTGATTATTATCTTTCTTTAAAGCCCTATATGGTATGGGACCAGGTTATTTGCATGCCTGTCCCTAAGGACATCTGCCCGACTACCAGATCAGATACAATCAGCATGCTCCTAGTCCTTTCCCTTAAATGTTGCCATGTTATGGAATCCAGAAAGCGTGCTTTTCTGTGGTAGCCCCTACCCTATGTAATATCTCCTCCCATCCCAAAAAAAGTTGGCTGGCTCCCACTCTTTTAATCTTCCAAGAAGCAATCAAGACCTGGCTTTTTCCCCAAGTGCTGGGAAAGAGGGAACTAAGTTTAGTTATGGCAACAGGTTTTTTGGTTTTATTGTGTTTTGGTTTTAATATTTTCATTTCATTTTATTTTTATTGTATATAGATTGGCTTTGTCTTTTACCATGATTTTAGAAGCTACATTTTGCTTTCTAGTTCTGTATGCCTATGCTAGATACTTCTCTCGATAAAGAGGAAATAGCTTTTATATCATTTTTCCCACATAAGGTTTGACTTAATTTTCCCAACTCAGATGGAGTCAGGGGCTTTGAAAACGCTATAGTCACAGTAGCTTGCATATTTCTAATATTTTAGTTTGCAATGCACACATTATTCATGTAGCCAAAAAAAATTATCGTAAAACTTTGGGGGGATGGTAATAGACTTTATATCTTCTATTCCTTAAGATCCTACAATTATGGAAACAAAGTGTTATTGGCATAAGAGTAACCTGTATTACATTACAAATTGTTTGAAATATGTGCATTTTATTGGGGAGGGATAAAGCTACTTTGATTTTTTTTAGCGAATTAAAAAAAAACAATTTAGAAGTGTCTGAATTAAAAATCATTTAAACATGAAATAAAATAATTTCATCTGGCTGCTCTCTTACTATAATATTGTACTTGAAATAATTTAGATATCTGTGGGATAGGAGCATCTGTACCTTATCATGTATAACTTTTCCTGATTATTTCTTGAAATGCAGACTAAACATGCGATTCTGACATAAGGCAGCATCACATTTGTATTTCTAGTTTACTCAAATGCCTTCGGCAGCTGAACAAATGTCTCATAAAGAACAACTATGACCTCAAGGGAATCTTGTAGGAGGCACTAAGCTGTTGAAGGCCAAAAAGAAGTTATAACTATTTATACCAAAATTCCTGATCCTAAGTCATACTATATACATATATCATCCCTATCTTATATTGTATACAGGTTATATATATGCGAAGATTGTTTAAGCAGCAAATCCCACTATCATATTTTAGAACTTTTCAAAATTCCAACATGTTTAATGTAAGTTTCAAGAGTATAGCCCATATAAGTACTATTATTCCACATAGAAACAATAGCTTGATTACAAGATCATGTTTTATAAATGGGTGCCTAAATATGCAAAGACAATCTTACTTGCAGGGACATTGTGTTAAAGGTTAGGATGATGGGAATCACTAACAAGCATTTTGGAGATGACTGGACACAAAACTGGGAAATCTGGTTTCCAAACTCCACTTGAACATGAAAGTTACTGGCTGACATTGACTCAATCCTATGTACCCCCTCACCTTGATCTCCCTTGTATCATTACTGTGATAATAGCATGTAATTAATACTCAGAATTTCAAAATCCAACCCTTCCCTCATCATTTGGAAAATATAGATTCTACTTCCTGTACCCGTGGGACTGTTCTAATAAAAACGTTCCCATCATGATAACATTTCTTAAAAGCAGGGAGTCTGACATTTGCTCTTCAGTAAAAGCACAAATCTCTGTACACTTAAAACATAAGAAGCTGGAGCTGTTTGTTGACAAATGAAATTAAAAGGTCTGGACAGGTACCTTATAGTAGGAGGGATGGAATCCTTAAAATTTTGTTTTGGCCAGGATCTGTCAAGTTCAGCTCAGAGTATTTGAAAGTTGACCTGTCTCCAAAAAAATTGGTCATGCTTCTTGGCAATGAGAAAAATGCTAGAAATATGCATAATTCTGCATTAATGGAATGTAAGTGGTTTGAAGTGACCTGGGGGTAATCAAGAATTGTATCCGTACTTTCTTTGAAAAGCTGGCTCTTCAGGTGCATGTCTTCTTGAATTGTTACCTGTTTTCTTTCTTGTTTGTGCCACAATAGATGGCCTGGTAAGATGGACAACATGAGTCCTACCAGGTATGTAACCTAAGTTAGCCGTTTCACACAAACCTGAATTACTACCATGTCCAGACTAAATTACAAATCATTTTTTTTCAAGATAAAAGCAGGGAAAGCCAAGCAGAAGCAAAAATAAATAAATAAAAATCAGAGAGCTTCAAGTAACAGTGTATGCTTCTTAATGCTGTAATTAAAAAGTCAGAAAATATGGTTTGTCAAGTAAGATTAGCTTATTTTTAAGCATAATGTTTTCCTTCCAACACATTAGTCTGTTAAGAAGAAGTAAATTTAATAAAGATTATTTTTTTAAAAAGAAGAAGTAAAGAACTGTTATAAAAAACCTCTATCTGTGAAGGTCCATAATATTGGATCAATATTAAATCATAGTGTCCGGTGCATAATTCTGTCCATCTTCTCATTCTTGTATTCAAGAACCATAAAATATAATGGGTCTCCACCTGTTTATTCTCATTCTTCACTATATAGCATAACCTATAAGACAACATTACATTGTGTGTCTTATGTTGTCTGTTCCTTTATGATTATATTGTATGATAAATCAGATGGACTCAGATAGTACGAACACTGTAAAAATGAAACTGAACATACTGTAGAATTCATACACTCAGAATCAGAACAGACTATGTCGCAAAAAAAAAAGAAATTTACAATGTTCATTTAAAAAAATCTATCTTTATTTAAAGGCATTTCAAAAGATGGATTTAAAAAGCACAAGGGTGCCCCTTAGTGGAATTTCAGCTCACATAACTAAGTGCAATGCATTACAAAGCTGTTCAGAATTATAGCAGTAGTTCATTTTATTTTATTTTGAGCACTTGAAGAAATCTGCATTCACATTTTCTCCAACTGCATTAATCACATTGTAAATTATTCTTCTAATTTTTAAGTCAGTTTAGTTTATTCGTTCTTCCATGTCCACAGTCCATTGGAATAGTTAGTGAACTAAAAAGAGAATATGTTTAACTTTAGTATCAGATTATAATTATGTTAGTTGTATTTACCATTTTCATTAAGAGCAAGTAGAGCAACCACTCTAGTGGTTAATGGTTTAAACTTAATGGTTTAAGTCCTGGCCTTGGGTTTGTCAAGTCTTAACCTCATTTCATTTATTTTAATTAGATAATTTCCTTAATAGGTTGTAAGAATATATCTTGGCCTAAGCAAAGCATATGTAAAGGAAGGTAGAGATGTTCTTTGGAAGGGAGGTTTTCAAGATTCTGTTTCTATGCCCTAGAACAGTGATGGCGAACCTATGGCATGCGTGCCCGAAGTGGCACATGGAGCCTTGTTGCCTGGCACGTGTGGCGGCACCTGATCCTCTTTCGGGTTTCTGGGACGCATGTGCACGCAGCGATCAGCTAACCTTTGTGCTTGTGTCAGTGCCAGAAACTGGAGAACTGGACTTTCATTTTCTAGCATTTTTGTGTGCATGTGCAAACTGCTCCCTTTTCGGCACTTGGTGCTGTGTGCGCTCCCTTTTTGGCACTCGGTGCCAAAAAGGTTCGCCATCACTGCTCTATAACAACAAAGTAGAATTCCAGAAATCCTTATGGCAGTGGTTCTCAGTTTTTTCTTCACCATGGACCCCCTTTGAATACCTTTTGTGGTGACCATGGACCCCCCAAACTTAACTCAAGATTTAAATCATAACATTTCTTAAGCCTTTGCAGACCCCCCTGTGATGGCATTGCTTCCCTCCCAGGGTTCATGGACCACAGGCTGAACCACTGCGTTATGGTACTTGTTTTTCCACCTGACCTACTTGAAGGACTGGCATCAACTTTGAAAGCCAGCAATCCAAGGTGATCTCTTAACATTCCTTTCCAAGATTTGACAATACATTCCATAGTATTCTGTTTAGCAACCAAGAGTAACCTAAGCTGGATGACATTAACAATTATGTGGCTATACAGTTGTCCCAAAGTTGTACTAAAAGACATCCTCAACAATTCCTAATCAAACTGGAGCCACTATTTGCGGCTGAGTTCCAACAAGCTTCAGCCATAGATTGTCTATTTTTTAATATTTTCTTAATCACTTCGATAAAGAAGTGGAAGGGATGTTTATTTGCAGATGATGCAAAATTAGATGGGATTTTGAGAAAGAGATTTCAGGGATGCTTGATAGGTTAGACAGGTTGAAAAATAATAGAATGAAATAGACAACAGAAACTTATGCACTTGGAAGACAAAAATTGCATGCATGTATTATGGACAGAAATACCTGGCTTGGTAATATTATTTATAAAAAAAGATTTTAGAATAGTTGATTGCAAACCGAATATTATTCAGCAGCAAAAAAGACAAATTTAATTCTATTATATAAAGTATAAAAGTGTAATTTCCACATAATTGGAATTAACAGTTACAGTATTCTGCATTGGTCAGGCTCCATTTAAATGCTGGCTCCATTTCTAGCCACCAGATTTTAATAAGTTTCCGCTACATAGTTTTTCTGAAATGCAGATAAGGATGATTTACAGCTAGTAACTAATATGATGAAGAAGACTGCAAGAACCTTGAGAATACTGAAGGGAACAGAACCCTTCAAGTATCTGAAATTTAAGATTTATTCTGAATTATTCCAGAGACCCTTTGAAAGTTTCTTGACAAAGTTCAAAACCTTTATTGTCATTGTATGTCATGTATACAACAAAATTGGTTTAGCCTCTACTGGTGCATAGACAATAGACAAGACATAGACAATAGTCAAAATTTGTTCTGATTTATTCCAGACAGGACAACAAATAGTAATTTAATATTAAAGGACAGATTCCGGTTGAAAGGTAACAAAAACTTTGTAAGAGCAGTTTGATGGTGGAATCCTTACCCAAAGGAATAATGGCTTCTCCCTGAATGTCTTCAACTGTGGGTTCCAGAGTAATCTGGATTTCTGCACTGAGCAAGGGGGTAGATATGATAGCCTTTCCAACTCTATGATTGTACAACTAAATGGGAAGATATAAAATCAAATCCCTATTCAGACATGGCGCTCTCCGTGTCTTTGGCTCAGTTATTCTTTCTCAGTGCGGACAAAATTGGGGGAAGATTCCAGGGGTGAAATTTTTTCTCTACTGGTTCTGTGGGTGTGGCTTGGTGGGCATGGCAGGGGAAGGATATTGCAAAATCTCCATTCCCTCCCTACTCATGGGGGAAGGATATTGCAAAATCTCCATTCCCACCCCACTCTGGGGCCAGACGGAGGTGGTATTTGCCAGTTCTCCAAACTACTCAAAATTTCTGCTACTGGTTCTCCAGAACCTGTTAGAACCTGCTGAATTTCACCCCTGGAAGATTCCTTGTCATTTCTGTAGATCAGTATTCCAGAGAAGCAAGATATGACATAAATGCAATAAATAAAAATGTTTTATTACTGTTTGATTTTAAATTCTGGCTTGCTCCCCATAGGAAAGACACTTACGAACCTTATCATAATTGTAAGGTATTGCTTATGATTAAAATATATGGAACAAAGCTAAGGCTGCAGTTTTACTCATCTGATTATAATATATGGTATAATGAACAATCTTGACTTCTAACTATAGTAATGTAAAGGCTTTTTATACAAAAAAATAATATATGATGACATTGTGCATAATGCCTCTTAAAGCACTGTTTATAATGGGCTGTCCTAACCCCCTCTAAACTTGATTGTTTTAATTGGAATTTTAATTGGTATTGTTTATCGGGGGTTTTAAGCTTATTGCCAAATTATTTAATTTTTTAAATTGTTTTTAACATTTGTTATTTGTGTGTTTTTAGTTGGCTGTACACCGCCCTGAGTCCTGTGGGAGAAGGGTGGTATAGAAATTAAATTAAATGAATATAATGAAAAGATAGAGGCTATAATTTGTATTTTGAATTAGTTTGTCAAAATGGTGACAATGGACTGAGTTCTCTATATTTCCAGGTCTTCTTAATGGTCCTCTTGGAAGAGGCCAATGTCAGAGGTTTTCCTTTATTTAAGAGTTCAGGGTTTGAGAATGCCAGGATAAGAGAAACTGATCATCTCTAAGTAAATGATATATACCTTGTAACATACTGTAGTTTTTTATTGCAGAGAGAAAAAGGGACAGACGAAAAAAACCAAAGAGAGAAGAAAGCAAAGAAACCAGTCAGGAAAACAGAGGCCAAGAATCCAGAAGGCAGGGCAGAGATCCAGAGAAAAAAAACAAAATGCAACCGAAGAAGAGAAGAAACCAGAATAAACAGCAGAAACTAGTTGCCATCAGCACTGCACACTAACCGCCTTACACCACTGTTTAAGACTATTGCTGCTGCTATCACCACCAGGCCCCCAGGGTCTGTGTTCCCCAATTATCACCAATAGACAATATTACAAGTTATACTTAAACAACATTCCAATACTTACTATATTCTTCATGCAGTCAGTTTAATCGGAAGACTGACATGAAGCAAGATTTTGTTTAGTTTTTTTTTCTTTAAATGGGATACGTTCAACCTTATATTACATTCTTCCATGCATCTCTTAAAGAGTGTCTCAGCACGTGGCACTGCCTGGTTGATCTTGTCAGGCTTGGAAATTCAGCAGAGTGCGGCCTGGCTAAGTTCTACAAATCGGCAAAGTAGTAAGCAAAACTGGGAACTCATTAAAAGAAAAATCCCAGAAGAAGGGAATGGTAAACCAATTCCATACTCTCACTGAGGAAGTTACGTGGATGTGTCCCTGAAGTCACCAGGAGTCAAGTGGATTCAAAGAGACTTTAGCTTTTATCTCTAAGGGTCAATTTAGAAGCTTGTATATAATTATCAATATGGTATAAGGTATAACAATATATTGGATGACTACTTTTTCTTCTGTAAAATATTTTTTCAACCCATTCTTTATGAAGCAAAAAATGCCTAAGTAAAAGATACAGTATCCTTAGATGCATCATTACAGTATATATGTTGCATAAAGAGAAAAAAGAAGAAAATATTTTAAGAACTGAACATTTAATACTGCAGTCTTATCAGAATTACGTTCACTGGATTTTGCCACAGATTCATATTTGAAATTCCAGACTGAAGAACTCCAAGGCTCTGACGCAAAGGCACAAAAGAAATGGAAGCCTCAGTAAAAATATTGCAAAGACAAGCGTTAGATAGCACTATTATTTGCAAGATAGCAGAATATTTTCTGTCAAAACTTTGGTAATACAGCTGTTCTATGCTTTATATCATTCTTGTAACTGAAATCTTCCAGTGACTGACAAATCATATGGGGGGAAACGAGCAAAACACTGAGATAATAAAGAACGGAGATGGGAGATCACACAAATCGGACATTTGCACTGATGACTTTTTCATCCCTCTTGTAATTGAACATTGTCACAGTCTGCTTTGTAAATGGAGAAAAGTATGCTGTTCTTTAGAAATGTTTTATCTAATAAACTAAGGCCACTTTACCAAATATAAAAGGGGAATATCCAATTAACTCCTCTAGCTGATGGAGTGATGGAATGGCAGAACAGCACAATGGTGGTTATCATGCTGTCAACAGAGTGGGAAATAATTCTTTAGGGTTGGACAAGAAGAATAAATATTTGTACACTATATCTGAATTTACAGAGTTTCCACAAGCAGAAGAACAATATCACTCATTTTTTTCTTCTCTCACATTCAATAAGTGCCAAGGTTGGTTTTATTCACTATGGACACAAACATGCTTTAACATTTTTCTGGTCTGTTTTCATAACGTGGCCTTTCTCGGTTCCCCAACCCATTCCCGAGGCAGCCTTGAATCATTGTTAATGGTACTCACTAGAGTGTGGTTATCATATCTCTCTTATCTTGACAGAGCTTTGCAGGGGACACAACTTGGCGGACTATTTTGTCAGCAAGGTGACCCATGTCTACTGGTTGACCTTAGGCTGATACTAGCATGCGTTCTTCCCCCAATTCCCAGGAACTGTTTTCAAGGACTGTTGTGCTTTGGGCAGCAGAGCAGTCTGGTTCTTTAAAACTGGGTTCCCCACATCCCCATTTCTGCCAGATCTCTGAGTCAATCCCTCATTCTGCTTCTTGGAGCACCCTTAAACAGCAGCTAGCCTATGGTAATGGCAGGAGGGGAGTCACTGCAGGATAGCTGGCCCTGCAGGATAGCTATCTGTGCTGCTTCATGGTCTTCACAGCTTCACAGTCCCCCTCATATCTGTGAATTGTCATTCAGGCAGGCTGCTTTAGAACACTTTTTTTTCTGAAATAACTCAATCTGCCGATGATCACTGACCTACTGAACATGACTTCATCACTCTTCTAGAATAGCACTAAATCTGTCTCCAGTTTCATTCAGATACGGGTTTAGCAGACAACAGCACTAAAGTCATCTCTAAAAAGGAGCAATCTGTCACTTCCTTTTCAAAAGTCCAGAGACAAAACACGTACTAGTCTGACCACTATCAAATTTGCCTCCTTCGCAGTCTTAGCCCACATTGACTTTCACAGGGGACTCCAACAATGTGCCTTGTACATTGTGAATAAGTGTCAGCCATCTGAGGTAGATCAAGTCAGGAAACAAACCACCACAAGAACACTAGAACTCTATTTTATTTAGACCATAATAATAGAATCTTGAAAGCCTGATATAATTTATCTTTCCTTCCCTCTTATACCCAAGAGTGTCCAGGTAGGCCAGTCCCAAGTTTCTCCCTCAGACGCTACTGTCTATCTGGGCTTTGTTCCTGTACAATAAGGATAGTTTCATTTGTTAGCATCACGCCTGCATCAAAATAGGAATTGCTACCAAGGATGGCAGATTGTATGCCAGTACAAAGACAGATGAGTTACACTTCAACCATGAGAAAGAACCCTAAACAAGGGTTGTATGAACAGAACAATTCTCAGAATGGAGTTATCACAAATTAGGAAAATTATTTTCAATTAATTAGTGTTAATACTATTTTATTTTGTGAAAGGCCATTTATTTTTCCTCACAAGCTACAGGGCAGCAGATAGGAAATTATTTTTGAATACAGCAAATCAATTGTGTTCTGACAACTAAAAACTGACCAGGATTTCTCTTGAGCTAGTCAGATTTCGCAGTGTTGTTTAATGAAATGTCAACAGTTCCTTTTTAATCTAACCATATTTTCAACTGTATAACAAAACTAGCACCTACTCATGCTCTAGCCTAGAGCATTCACTTCAAGTTGAAGTATCTTGTTTCAAAAGCTATATTACTAACTATAGTAATGATACAGTTGATTTGGATACTCACATTCCTTTTTCCTCCTAGTTCAGTTTAAGTACGACGATCAAGTGGATTTGGGAATTACCTGATTTTTGGCTTCCATACTATTACACACAAGTAATTTCCTAGTTAAATTAATTTAATCTTGAAATTGAATGAGTTCACTATGATGATTAGGACTTGGCTTTTTCTTATCCTTGCCCTAAAATGGTAAGCATGAATGAGATTTTATAGCCTGGCTGGATCCCAACATTTATCCACCTGACTCAGAAAATCCTCCCCACCCTTCATTTTCAGTATGTGATTTATGCTTCTCATATAGGAGAAGAGATAGTTGTCTTGGCGTGAAGCTAATGATGATTACGATTAACAATTTCTAAAAAGAAGTGCAAAGAGATTTCTTACAAGTGATGTCAACTATCACGCTGCCATTGCCCATGGCTGCATTTGTTAATTAATAGCAAGGTATCACAGGAGACAGAACACTGCTGATTAATGCATGACTTGGGTGCAAAAAAAAAAAAGTCATGGCATCTTAAATGTCTCAAAGGTGCTTTTTCAAAAGGCAACTGGACTATGTTCCTTTGTTGAGGAAGACATTTTGCCTCTCATCCAAGAAGCTTCTTCAGTTCTGATTGTCAGAACTGAAGAAGCTCTTGGATGAGAGATGAAACGTCCTCCTCAAGAAAAAAAAAAGAACCCTAGTCCAGTTGCCTTTTGAAAAAACACCTTTTGAGATAACCATGACCTGGATGACTGAGAATCTCCATAGACATGTTATCATATAGCACTACCAAAGAGTCTGCATCTCGAGAGAAATCCCAGCTGCAATGTCTGTAATTGGAAAATGGGCATAAAAGTAGTATTATTAATATTAATATTATAAACATGTATTAAAAACTTAATTTTAACAACTCAATGTTGCTTTTTCATAGGATTTGGCATTTTCTAGTAATTAACCATTGTTTCTTCCATCTCACTTTTGACAATTGTGAATTCCCTAGAGTGGAGGAATGTAATGTACAAACTTAGAAGCTACTGATTTAAAAATAATAAGGAAGATATGTATGTTACAGTCCTTTTGTAATTATTTCCTCAGCTCAAGGCCACACAGGTAGAACAGCGATGCTATTACTGGCAAGACGGGAATACCAGCATTTTTAATCCATTTCCTCCATTTTAGTGGGATTTTTAAAAACCTGTATAGGTGTGCTAAAACTGTCAAAGCTGTGCAACCCCTTAGCTTCTAATTTGTGATGGCACTATTTGGTTTGTTGTACAGACTGGGGAAGAGGACGGAGTGTTAGAAAGTCCACAAAGCCTATGGTTTCCCCAATCCATGCTAAAACTGGGGAAAGATGATAAAAACAGCATTAACATCTGTTCCTATATATTTAAAGTGCCAGCTCCACTTCTACAGTATTGTATGGGTAATTAGAAATGGAAATAATTATATGCATCAACATATTCTTCAAATTCTTAATATACTAGGACAATTCAATTTGAAAAACAAAATGATGAATTTAATTTTCCAAGAAATATTTTATCATTGCTGTTGTTCACCATACTTCTTAGGGAAGCTGGATATTACAGTTCAGCAATATGTTGAGATCCCTAAAAAGTGTGGAGAATGACAGCAAATTTGTTGTGCTGTTTTGTTTTTCAGAATTGATTACAATGTTGAGAATTATGACTGACAGAGGAAGTTTATATGTCTCCAAAGTAATACATGAATCAGTGTGTGTGACATTGTAGACATAAGGGATAATATATTATGTTGATAATTATTTTCATTTTTATCCATCCATGCAACCCTGTGGAATTGGAACTGCTACTTAAAATATATAGGAACAGATATTAAAGCTCTTTATCTCCATCGTTCCACTGTTGTTGAAACTGTTATGCATCAGATTGTTTTTTCTTTTTGCTTGTTATATTCTGCAGAGGGCCTTATACTTTGATACATGGAAGACTTATGCTGCTTTGTAAAGCTCCATTAAATAATGCCTAACTTGTGTGCCCTAATCTACTGATTAAAAATTCTTCTGATGACATATCATTTGTCCTTCCAACAACAGTGGAACCAGGGGTGAAATGCTCCCGGTTCGGACCGGCTCCGGCGAGTAGGTAGTGATGATGGCCGGTGGTTCGGAGAACCAGTAGCAAAAATCCCTACTCCCCCCACCCCCCCACCATGCCCAGCTGAGCC
>JANHZT010007489.1:385941-396089 GCA_032468215.1 Stegonotus admiraltiensis | reverse complement strand
CATTCATTCATTCATTCATTCATTCATTCATTCATTCGTACCTTGAATCAAATCTCAAACCTTGAAAACTGCATGAGTATATGTAGGCATCTTGGTATGGCAATAATCTTTTCTATAGTAGTTGCAAACTAAATGCACTTGCTATTTCAACACATGCATCTAACATGACATGATCATGCACACGGCATTTCTTCCTACCCATTGTGGGGGAAGTCAGAATGTACAGCACTCAATTTAAATTAAAAACAGATTAAGGAGATGAATAATGACATGATATTCAAAGAAAAATTACTACGAGTAATATATGTATACATATACATACATACACATACACATTCAAGGAAAAGGGAATCCTTATCTAACTGATAAAACACTGAAGACAGTAAGAATGATCCAAGAATCCAAAGAGTTTTTCAGCAAGTCAAAAAGATAGTTATTATTGACCGATGTAGAGTTGCATAGAACTAGTTCTCGTTGTGAATATGGAAAAGAGTGTTTCAAAAAACATGGTACTTTCATATCAGTCCTGAATCCACAAGTAGGTTCAGACCCACTGAAATGTCTCAAGCCATTTCGTTCAAAAGTGTTCTTCTCATTGCTGGTGGTGCTGATGGAGACCTGGAGGCCCATCTGGAAGGTAAGCGTCTGTTTGCTGGGAGAGTTGGCCGCGAGAATGCCTTGCCATCTGACTGCTTGGCCACCAGAGATACCTATAACACAAATGTGTTTGCTTGGGTTAAGATCTCCAAACAAAATCCTTCAAAAGTATCCAAGGAATCTGAAGAGAATGGCATGGTGAATGTGGTCGGCTTTACAACAGGTGGCCTCAAGCTATTAAAAGATCTGGAGAATGTATCTACCATTTACATAGTAATGTATAGATGTAACGACCAAATAACTCTTGCACATGTCAAAGAAGTATGTGACATGTAAGTAAGACACTAAATGCATAAGTGGCTTTAATTTAGAACGAAAGCAAATTACCCTCTTTTTGCCCCACCAACTGCTAGAAAGAGCTGAGCTGCAAAGTAAATGGCCATTTGATGACTTTGTCATGCATGCAAATCCTCTGTCAACATCATCTTAAATGCGTAAACTATTTATTGCACCCTAAGATAAGGCACTGAAGGATTAAATGGCAACTTGTCTGCACATTACCCATTAGGATCTTTGAAGGCTTCCTGAAATTGCTTTTGTTGTATTTAAGTACTTTATGGATAAAAAGTCATGGCATGCGTGCATTACACTTACAGACTTTTCACCAGGGATGGGTTCTAAAATTTTTTACTACCGGTTCTGTGGGCATGGCTTATTTTGTGGGCATGGTTTGATGGTCATGTGACGATTCTTTAGGATTAGGAGAGGTACTGGTCTACCAGGCTTTTAACTGCTTACAGAGCTGTATCGGTCTACCCATTTGTTCTTGGAGCGTCCCGGTCTACCTATTTGTTTTTGGAGGCACTGGTCTACCCATTTGTTTTTGGAGGCACCGGTCTACTCATTTGTTTTCCGAGCGCACTGGTCTACCACCACACTGCCTTCTACCGCTGATCAGCTGTAGGGCGGCCCTTTGAAGCCCTGCAGCAAGAGTTTAAACAGTTTTTTTTCCTTCTAGCCATCAGCTGGGACTCGGAGGTAGCGAATAGATTGGGGGCAGAGCCAAATAAGGTAAGAATAATGAGGGGGGGGGAGGGCCCATCTCCCAAACAAAGAGAACCGGTTCGGTGCCATCATATCGTCACCGCTACCGGCTCGGCAGAACCGGGCCGAACCGGGAGGAACCCACCACTGCTTTTCACCCATACAAATAGAGAGACTGAGTTTCACAGTTGTCATCTCCCCTTAAACAGCTTCAATTCAAATTATGCAAAAAATTCTGTATCCGGCTTTACTTGGGTTAAATCTTCATGTTATGTTGAAATGCACATAATACTAGATGTCTATGGAGATTCTCAGTCATCCAGGTCATGGTTGTCCCAAAGATGTTTTTTCAAAAGGCAACTGGACTTCATTTTTCCCTTGAAGTCATTTTGCTTCTCATTCAAGAAGCTTCCTAGATGAGAAGCGAAACTGCTTCAAGGAAAAATGAAGTCCACTTACTTATAGACCTGAGTAACAGTTCAACCTTGGTTCATCTTAAAATAGGTAACAAGATCAGTCCTGGTTAATATTTGGATGGAAGAGAACCAAAATAATTTCAGGAGTGTAGGTTAGACTAGGTAATTGAAAACAACCTAGAAGTGGCAATGGCAAACCACTTCCTTGTGTTGTTGTGAAGGTATCACCAGAACTCCACCTTAGTTTGATAGATTTTTTTTCTTTTAAAGTATTACACTCACCTATTGCTTCTCTGTGTCTCTCAATAATATCTTCCAGAATGTTTCAAGCCCAAAACGAACCATTAGAGTCTATTAAACATGATTCTTTATTTCAGCTTTTACTTTTTTCTTTTTTTAAAAAAGAGCAGCACTGGCTCAAGGGTATTATGCTACTCCTAAACCACATTGATTGATGGTGCCATCTCCTGCCAATGCAGACATGTGGATATTTAAAATAATTGGGAAGGATGGGCAGCATTGGTGCCCTTTTAAGTTTTGGTGTCCTAGGTCAGTGTCTGGTTAACCTTAGTTTAAAGCTGGCCCTGCTAATATAGGTTTACATACTGAACATACTGCCAATCCAAGGAGGCTGTATATATTTTCTTGAAAGTATATCCATGACAAGTTAGTCATGGAATCACTAAGTAACTGTATATATATTACAACTGTAATTTACAAACAGTTTAGAAATGTTTGTGTTTCTCTCCATTTGTAATTATCATCACTGTTTCAACACAACAGTGGTAGTTGTTGTGTCTACCTACACACTGAGGTAGACAGCTGCCTACCTCAGAAGATCACACTCAATTCTGGAGTTTGTCTTCTGGACAGTTTATAAATCAGCAGTTTGACATAGTTAAAATCCATCCATATAATCAGGGTATCTTATATTTTTTCCACAAAACCCTATAAGTACAAATGCTATCTTTTTCATTATATTATGTATGGTACCATAATTATACCAAAATGATTATCTTTTGGAATGATTATAGTATTAGTGCCACTGATCCTTTTTTGTCCTGTTTCTGAGGAGAAAATGGTTAAAACCAAACCACATCATTTTCTAAAAAATTTGAGGATATTGATTAAAAAGAAAGAATGATGCTATAGCAATTTATACTGTAACAACATAAATAAGGTTAATTCTTGCCCTAATCAAGACTATGTTATCCTCTTGGAATAGCAGGATACATTTTACAGTTAAAATCATTTTTTAAAAAAACCCTACCATAATTACTATTTTTTTTTTCTGTTGAATTCCTACAGAATGGTAAAGCAGCAGCATTTTCCGTAACAGACCTAGCTTTTGCTTACATTCCAAACAGTTGTCTGTATTTATCAGCTGTGGAGGATCTGAGGAGAATAATTAGAATAGCATGCTGCTTGCGCCCTGAAGAATTCTGACTTTGTTCTATGCATATTTTTTGCTGGCTGCCTAGACCCTCGATCTGAAGTCCCAAAGTTGCAGTATGGAAGCTTTATATGACTCACTTGCATCCTTTCCTGTGGCCTTCAGATCTTATTTCCTATATCTGGGGGAGTTCAAGGAAGTTTTAAGGGGGAAATTTGGGTGCCATACTGTTGCAGTATTGGCTTATGGTTTAAGGGACCATTTCTTCCCTCAAAAAATCCTGAAACTTGCTCTGAATGTAAACCTGGCTCCCACCCACTTTTAGAGCAAGCAAAGCAGAGCAATTTGTCTACCTACACATTAGGTGGTAGATCATCCAACAATCCCAAAGAGCTGACTGTGCATGAAATACTCAACTTTGCTCAGTTTTAGGCATCCAGCTCTTTGAAAGTGGCAGTTCTGCCGTAAGAGACTCAGTATCCTGTGTTTCATATTAACAAAAAGCCCCTGGGTTTAGGCAGAACTGTGTTTTAGTAGACGCTTCTGCAGTGCTTCTTTTAACTTCTCACCTCAAAGGGACACACACCTTTGAGTCCATCCCACTGATTTCAGTGTAAAATAGGAAGATTAATGGGGTGACTCACGAAGCCCTTTCAACTGGGATACTGGTCTATAGGATAGAATAGAATAGAATAACAGAGTTGGAAGGGACCTTGGAGGTCTTCTAGTCCAACCCCCTGCTTAGGCAGGAAACCCTATACCATTTCAGACAAATGGTTATCTAATCTCTTCTTAAAAACGTCCAGTGTTGGAGCATTTACAACTTCTGGAGTTAAGTCATTCCACTGATAAACTGTTCTAACTGTCAGGAAATTTCTCCTTAGTTCTAGTTGCTTCCCTCATTGATTAGATTCCACCCATTGCTTCTTGTCCTGCCCTCAGGTGCTTTGGAGAATAGCTTGACTCAATCTTCTTTGTGGCAGCCCCTGAGATATTGGAAGGGGTGACATGATAGGGTGATATTGCTGTCATGTCACCCCTAGTCCTTTTTTGCATCGAACTAGACATACCCAATTCCAGGAACCTTTCTTTATATGTTTTAACCTCCAGTCCCCTACTCCTCTTTGTTGCTCTTCTCTGCACTCTTTCTAGAGTCTCAACATTTTTTTACCTTGTGGCGACCAAAATGGGATGTGATATTCCAAGAGTAGCCTTACCAAGGCATTATAAAGTGGTATTAACACTTCACTTGATCTTGATTCTATCCCTCTGTTTATGCAGCCTAGAACTGTGTTAGCTTTTTTGGCAGCTGCAGCGCACTGCTGGCTCATGTTGCCCAATGGGAGCTGGCTTTCTCAGGGACTATCTATACAAAATGAGTCTGTCTGGTCTGTTAGTCATCAAGCAATGGTTCTGCTCAGAGAGCCACCCCAGCAAGAAGTGAGGGGGCAGGAACCAGAAGACAGGCCTTTTTGGCTGTAGCTCCAGCTCTATGAGATCAAGAGAGAGTTGGCCTCCTGCCCTTCTAGCTTACAGGGGGCTCTTAAAAACCTTCAATGTTAAGCAGCCCTTGGAGACCTTGGAAACTTAGTGGGAGAGCAGCATGCTTGTTTTATTAATGTTTTCATTACTTTATTGAATTAATGTTTATACTATAAGATTGCCAAGAATGGGACAATACAGATGTTACATTAATGCTGTAGATAAAATGAAATATTATATTACTAATTGGAATGCATTATCACTTCAGCCTTGTCCTGGAAGTTTATTGCCAAGAAAAGACAGTGTATAGTTAATTGTACAACTTATCATAACTGAATACACTATCTACAATATTCTTTATGCATTTATTTTAGAATAAATAGGCCCCTGGACCTATTTTTGTTTAAACACACATCTCTGTGCCTTCATGTAGTGTTCATGTGTGTGTTTTGCTCTTTTCAAAAACTCTGCTGTGGTTTTAAAGAATTTAGGGATCAAAATTCTGTGCAGAGGAGCAATAATAAAGAAACCTGGACAACATTTTTACCATGGTTGTAATATGCATAAAATGCATACGGAATACAAGTGTCTTGCATCCGATATTTAACTTCTAACACCCAGCTACACAGTTTGCTTTATGACCTTGACTTGGTCACTGTGTCCTCCTACCACTTTCCTGTTTAGATCTTGGCTTATTAAGTAACTTTCTCAACCTTTCTTTTCATTTCTGTCCACCGTTATTTTTATTTCAATACTTCTGAGCCCTAGCTGACTATGGGCATCCATCCTGGTTTGGAGTTGGGAGTTTTAATTTTGTTTTCTATATTTTTGTCTTTGAAACTGTTCTGTTTTCTGTTTCTTTGATGTTGCACATTGCCTAGAATTCTTTGGAACTGAGAGGAGGGGTTATAAAGTAAAACAATAAAATAATCTTGCTCACTCCCCTCCCATACGGTTTGATGGATAATGGGAAAGAATATGCCTTTCCTTTTCTCACACTTAAATCCAGGATGAGGAAATTGGCACTCTGCTCAGTGAACACCTCAGAATTCTCACTTGATTCATTTCTCAGGGACAGTGTCTCTCCAGGGATCTAAAGATAGTAGTCATGCCTGAATCTCAGTTTGACAGCTTTCTGAACAGGCGCTAAACTATCATCCCTGGATGTAAATTTGAGATAGCAGGTGGCAGCAGAAAAAGATACTTGGCAACCAGCATCAGCCCCCATAGGTCCTGCCCCAATCTTCATGACTGGAATTCAGATTTAGGTCCTGAAGTCCAGTTTAACAGCCTCAGTGATGTGTTTCAGAATTTTTGAAGGATAACATGTGCAGTTTAAAGAAGTTAAAAGTAGACCAATGTCATGTTCAAAGCATACCTCAGGAAATTTCTGCTTCTCTTTTCCATGCTTGGTATATAGTCCAAGGTGTCTCGCTGAATTCTTCTGCTGCTCCTGTTTTCCTTGCTCTGTCTGGATTACTGGATAATGACCCATTTTTTTGCAGCTGCCCTCAGTAAATTCAGCCTCAGACTGCACTTGTTTTTCATAGTTTTTCAGCAACTTCTCAACAACACCATAGTTGGACCTTGAATCAGCTGATCGTGGACGACCAGACAAATTACTTGGTCTCCAGTCATGTTCATGAAGCATGTGCTGGTAGCCACTTAAAACTCCATTTATTTGCTTTTGTTGTCGTTTTGTTTTGACATCTTTACTGGACCTGTTTGCTTTTTCTTCCTTCTTTGAAGACAGCTTGGAATTCAAATCGTAAGTCGACTCTTCATTTGGTGTCCCATTGTTCAGACTGTCCTGCAGTCCACAGTGGGCTTTAGGAACACCAGGCAGCTCTGTTTGGTTCTGCAGCGAACATTTTTTACCTTTATCTGTGTGAAATACAGTCCGGTTGAACTCATCAATTTTAGCTTCCAGTGTTTCATTGCGTTGAGTTTTTCCAGTTTCATACCCAGAATCTTCCAGTGTATCACATGCTACGATGTAAGGATTACTGGTACCATGTGCACTACTTTGAAATTTGGGATGCTGTTTTGGGGTCATCATATATCCATCAGAAGAGCACTTCTGGAGAGCATGTCTGGAAGAGCCATTTTCAGGTCCATTTTCAATTTTGCTTGCCTCACAAGACCACACACTGTGAAGAATTGCTGCTGGAAGTTTGTGGTCATTATACTGATCCTGATTTTCTGAAGGCCCACTAAGAGATTTACATTCATCTGACATTGTCAGTGGAGCAGCTGCATAGATTAATGGATTTCCATCTGGATGTTCTTGGGTTGTGCAGCTATTTCTTTGCTCAACATGCTTAGCTAATGCTTCGGAAACATCTGCAAGAGAGCTTGTCAAATGCCGAGAGGTGCTTCTGGGGGGAACAGGAGGCCCTTCTTGACTTTGCCAAGGCAAAAAGCTGGTTTCCTCAACCCCAGAAAGAGCAGTTGATGGAGTTTCCTTCAAATGCCAGTTGGTGCTAATCAGATTCTTTCTGTTATTTTGCTTTTCTGTCTCAGAGGCAACTGCAGCCAATGGTGGGCTCTTATAATATACATGGCTTGTCTCTTGGGTGATCGATGCATTCCCACTTTCAATGGATTCTCCAAGGAAAGGAAACATTTTTTTCCTGTATGGGGAAGAAAAACAGTTAAATAATAAATTATTTGAAATTAATAGAATTTATGATGCTAGCATCATATAGTCGTAATTTTTCCCCAACTGATATCAATTAAAGATTTGACCTGTATTTCTAAAAGTACCTTTCCTGCCACTCAAAAGACTCAGGAAGTCTTTTGGCAGTTTCTCAGTCACTTCTTGGGGAGGAACAGGATGTTTTTGGTGGGGACAGTGGGGCTATGTTCACATCCCATGCTTATCTTTCATTTATCTAATTATGCTTCCTGACTTAATTAGCTAACTCAGTGATTAGTATGCACAGCTCTTTGAACCATAACTAGTCCTGCTGATTGGGTTTCTATCACACTAATCAATCTAGTCCAGCTAACCTTTTCTGGACTGAGTGCCCAAAGCGTGTACAGGCACGTGCAAATGCATGTGCACCCAACCCCCCGAAATGCAATGTGCGCACGGCCCCGTGCATGTGCCCCGCCCCCATGCATGCGCTCGCTGCCTCCTGCACATGCACCCATGGCCCCCCACATGCTCCCCTCATGCATGCACTTGCTGCCCTGCCCCATGAGTCCCACCCCTCCATGCATGCGCAGCAGAGACCTGAAGACCAGCTGGCTGGCGGGAGGCGCACGCACATGCATGGTGGAGCTGAACTGGGGACGACAGCTCGCGTGCCATCAGAGAGGGCGCTGCGTGCCACCTCTGGCACATGTGCCATAGGTTCGCCATCACGGATCTAGTCTATTACAGAAATATATTACATGCTCATAAGTGTCTGTCTACTTTCTATCGTGGGATGAATGCTTCTGCAAAAGTGCTGACAGCTTTCAACTCAGGAAACTTAATTTCAGGCACAAAGTAGGACTTGGGGTACTTTATCTTCTTTCATTAGAAGAGCAAATCTTTTTAAAATTGGATCATTTTACCTTCTATGGTTGGCTTTCTTACGGATTTCTTCTTGGTAGGTACACAAGTCTTCACTTACTTTGGCAAGTTCTTTAAGGGCCTTGAGAAATAGAAAGTGCAATATCTGAGTACAATTCAGTTCCTACAGAATATGTAGAATAATGTTATTGGGAATGTCCAATCTTTCTAAATATAGACAAGCAACTAAATTATGGCTTTATTATGTTTATGATTTTGTGGAACAGCAATTTCTTGTGAACCGCCTTGGTACTTATTGTAGAAAAGCAAGATTTAAGTTACCAAAATAAATCAGGAGTAGCTTTTTATAATTCTTGGACACCAGCTCAGGAAAACAAACAGCAAGATATTTGGAGAATTGTAATTCAAAATATATATTTGACATCATACCACTCATATGAGCAAACAAGCTAGCACACTACATTCTGCCATTTGCAAATTATGTGCCAACTCCTAGCTAGGAATTCTAGAAATTCCCAACACAGCACAAGGACATATGATGGGGAAGACCCATACTTTCACTGTGTTTACTCCTCCCACTGCCATTGATTTCAAAGCATAGGGAATATTCTGAGAACTCCATGGGCTACTCAGCACCAATTCTCCAGCACCAATTGAACAATGCGCACAAAAAAAAATCCTCAACTGCCTAGTCCTCAAAAATCAAAAATCTCCTCTCCCCTCATCTATGCAAAACATAAAATAAAACAAATGGTTTTTGGACCTTCCACAACTTGCAACAATAGGAAGTTACATGAGAGATGATGGCTTGTTAAAGAAAAGCCAGACACACTCACATCACCTTGCAATGATCATAGAGTTGCATAGAAAAGCATCTGAAGTTATCATGTCTATTAATGGTTTGGCAACTAAATTATTTCCCAATACTTTAACAATGGATTCAGAGAGAGAAATAGAGGCTAAACAATGGGTTTGTGAACACTTATATAATCCTACTACTGTCAGGTTCCAAGAAAGCCATTTTAAAATGCAACTAGGACTGAAACAGACTGTTTTCAGTATTTGCAGCTTTTCACTTTTTTTTTTTTTGCATACGCATGATAACCCAATTCTGTCAGTTTCCTCCTTCTGTGTTCTTTAATACCATTCAAACTTAGGGAGTTTTCCCCCTAAGCAACTACTTTAAAATGAAATTGCTTACTTGAATCCAGGAACTAGGAAACAAAGGGAGGCAAGGATTTCTGCTTATAAGGGAATGGGTAGACTGCAAACTCTATGACTGCAAAAGAAAATAGCAGTTTTGTTCTAGTTTTAAATAAACTGGCTCAAAGCCAGGAAAGAAAAAGAGGATTCAGCATGAGAATCAAGCGAATATCATCTGATCAGACATATACAGAGCCAGTTTTGAGCTGTCACAAAGTCTTCGTGAGGAGATACCCTCTTTTTCCATTTCTTTGAGACCCCCCCCCCCCTTTAAGCATTAGCTGGCTTTGTGCTGCATAATCATTGGCATAACTGTGATTACTGAAAGTCCAGATCCTCTTATTAATAAGGGTTTATAAACTAGATTTTTGTGGCATCACAGTGATGGAGTCTGGCTTACCTTAGCAATGATAAAATAATAATAATAATAATAATTTTATTTATATACCGCCCTTCTCCCGAAGGACTCAGGGCGGTGCACAGCCAGATA
>JANHZT010007489.1:335033-346860 GCA_032468215.1 Stegonotus admiraltiensis | reverse complement strand
CAGTATCCTTCCCCTGCCACGCCCACCAAGCCACGCCCACAGAACCAGTAGTAAAAAAAATTGGATTTCACCACTGGGTGATATGAACAGATGTTGTAGGAGGAGAGCCTTGGGAATCCATGGTAGCAAAAAATCAGAAGTCTGGAAGTACCTTTTCCAGCTAACAAATTTGATTAAAAGGTCTAAGCCAGGGGTGTCAAACTCACATTGTCACGTTGGCGTCACATGACATATCAGGACTTTTTTCCTCTTTGCTAAACCAGGTGTGGGCGTGGCCAGCCCATGACACATCCAGTCTGCGGGCCGGGAGTTTGACAGTCCTCGTCTAAGCTTTCATGACATGCAGCTTGCTTGATTAGATGTATAGAGTGGCTAGTCTGATGAAGAATTTAAACTGGGGTAAGGTGGAAAGGAGGGAGTTGACAATAGTTTTGCATATAGAGTTTGCATGTGGGGCAGGGTTTTGTTTGGGGTTTTTATTTTGGGGTGTCTTCAAGTCCATTTTTGACTCCTGGCGACTGCCTGAACAAGCCCTTGCAGTACTCTTGGCAAGGTTTCAGAGGTGGTTTGCTGATGTCATCTTCCTAGATTTGACAGAGGGACTGGCCCAAGGTCACCCAGCTGGCTTTGTGCCCCAGGCAGAACGTCCCTTACTTTTTAGCTTGGTGCCTTCACCACTCCACCAAACTGGCTGTTTAGATTACAAATATTTTTAAATAAAGAAAGGTAAAGGTTTCCTCTGTCCAGTCATGTCCAGCTCTAGGGGGCGGTGCTCATCTTAATTTCTTGAGCAAGGGAGGCAGCCAGTGGTGGTATTCAGCTGGTTCTATACGGTTCAGACGAACCAGTAGCGGCAGCTGAGGGAGGCTCTGCCTACCCACTGGGTATCATCACGTCCCGTTTTTGGTGCTCTGTGCATGCGAACTGGTAACGAAGGTAAGTGAATACTGGTAAGTGAATATTGGAGCCAGCATTGTCCAAAGATGCTTCTGTGGTAATTTGGTCATGACTATATGCTAAGGTGCATGGAATATTGTCACCTTCCCATCAAATTGGTACCTAAAGTGCATTTAATAAATTTACAGACATTACTAAAATTCTGGTTTTGCTTTGTCATTATGGGGCACTGAGTATAGATTAATGAAAAAAAATGAATTTCAATAACTGTAGAGTCAGGCTGCAGCATAACAAAATTGACAGCAGTGAGTGGGGTCTGAATACTTTCTGAATACACTGTTTTTATCCACTCGCATTTGCACGCTTTTGAACTGCTAGGTTGGCAGTATCTGAGGCAAGTAACGGGAGCTCACCCCGTCACACAGTGCTCGGTTCTCAAACCCGGGCTGTCAGCTTTCCACAAGCTCAGCCTCTTTAATCTCTGAGCCATCCCACCCCATGCACCCACTACAAGTACCTTCCCAATTAATCATTGTCATGTGTTTAAAACTCATTGTGTTGTGATCCTCTGAGATTGCCTGAAATGTTGTGATGTATGTAAATTCAACAATTTCTTAGCCAATGGGGACAGTTCAAGTTTGTCTTTTTTAAAAACATTCAGTTTGAACTTTGCCATGGAATGTCATTGAAGGTTGATATGTTTTGAAACTACATTGTCCTTGTTTTCAGTTATGATGTCAACATTGTGTTCATTCATTCTTATGCATAACATTTGCCTTCTGTAGAATCCAGAGAGGGGGTTGCTGGAAGACGATGGCATGTGTCACATTGGGGGAAAAACATGTGCAGATAACTCTAAAACTTGTACATGTGTGTGTGGGGGTGTTATGATAATGCATTGGCATGGACGAAGGGGTACAGGTAGTCCTCGACTTACAACAGTTCATTTAGTAACTGTTTGAATGGCATTGAAAAAAGTGACTTATGACCATTTTCCACACTTATGACTGTTGCAGCGTCCCTGTACTCACACGATTTACATTGGGATGCTTGACAACTGGTTCATATTTATGACAGTTGCAGTGTCCCGGGGTCATGTGATCCCCTTTTGCAACGTTCTGACAAGCGAAGTCAACCGGGAGCCATATTCACTTAACAACCATGTTCTTAACAACCAAATTTCTCACTTAAATACATAAATTTTGGGCTCAATTGCCATAAATTGACGACTACTTGTAGACAACTGGATTTATTGCAGAATCTGCCAATGTTTGCATACCATTGTTGTTGCTTCGTGTGAGAGTATTCAGATTGAGTACTCAGAGAGTATTCGGATTGAGTTGTTGTCTAGATGCAAGGAAAAGTCTACCACTCAGTGCCTGAGAAAATGCAGCGTCATCCAATGTTAGCTACAACTAATTAATAATACGTCTAAGTGAGTTGATAACCAGCGGTGTTCTGTTATTCTGTTTCTGTCTGTCTTTTAATAGATCCTCCCTGCAACATGATCTGTCTCTGTTGATTTGTCTCTGGGATGGGTAGTTTCCTGCGTGCATTAATTCCGTTAGTTGAGCATCTCTGTCAAGTAAATCAAAACACTTGAAGGATGAAAACTTGCTTGTTTAATTCTGTAAGGCAACCGTTTCCAACCTAACACTTTCCAGATGAATTATCCATGCTGGGTGGGGAATTCTCAGAATTGTACTCCTACCATTTTTGAAGGTTGAGGTTCCCTATCTTCAGGCTTTGCATTCCAATCGTGGGCATCTGCCACCATGAAACTGAAAGAATTGGTACAACCTGATGGACTTCCAATGTTTTGCCCTATAATTTGCACTTAGGTCATTCAATAAACCATATAGCAGGGGTGTCAAACTCAAGGGTGCTTATATCTAGCCCATGGGGCCACCCTGGAAATAGCAAAGGACCAGCTTGCGGTGCCTCTGCCAGCGAAAGTAGAGCCCCCCCCCAGCTCCGATTTTGGCTGCAACAGCCTCCTGAGCTCCATTTTCTCTGGCAGTGCTCGGGCTACCACAGGCACTCCTGACACAAGTGATGTTGAGCTGGCCACCTCTATCCTGGCCATGCCCACCCATCCCCCTGAGGTCAAACAACCCTGATGCGGCCCTCAATGAAATTGAGTTTGACACCTGCCATATAGCATTGTCGACAATGATGATAAATGGTAAGGAGGTATCTATTAAAAGGACTAAAAAGTCCTTTTTAGTAATCAGGTGTGAGTTATAAGTCAGGAAAGGCTGGGCAGGGAATTTAAAAAGGGAGTGACCCCTTTATTATCATTTCCCACTTTCTGACCATTTGTATTATTTGACTTCTTCTTTTCTCGTTTTTGGTGCCTAGATGATTGAACCCATTAAAGAGAGCTTTTGAAAATAAACTAAAACTAAACTAAACTAAACTAAAATCTGCCCTCCTTTGCCATACACCCCTCCCTTTTACAGAGAAATCTGCAAAATCAAGAAAAAAATCTGCTGCAAGACGGATAGAAGCCACAATCTCGGTATTCAGAAAGAATTTGAATTCCAGTCAGGCTCCACAAACGATAGCTCTGTAATAAAAATGCTTTGGGATAGTACAGATGGAGATTGGCATGACTGAATGCTTTCTTGAACAACATCACTCTCATCGGTGCTCACCATAAACCTTATGGGATATTGAGAAGCAGCATGCAGTACAGTTGCACAGGTCTGAACTGCATTGCTTCAAAGAGCAAATGGTGCAGATGAGCACTTTTTCCCCAAGTGGGGGAAAAGAATAATTACAAATACAAAAGGGGGAAAAAAAAGTATGACAAGAAAGGAATTACGTCAGTATAATTTCTTTATATCCATCAATCTTCTGAAAGAGAAAATAACATTTTAAAATACAGATGTCCCTATCTTCCTTTGCTGTTTAAAGTAAACTGCTGAAAAGCACTTTTAACAATATGATTTGCCATTTGTAATATTTGTTTGTATGTTTGTTTAATTTAGGCACTCCCTGACTCCAAATGGACTCTGAGCGGCTCACATTATTACAAGGCACTATAAAACGAATTGCCTACAGGAAAAAGATGGTTAAACTGATCAACATATAAAAGAAATATGCATCCAGTTTAGGAGAAGAACCAGGACTTAAGAACCCTTAAAATGGCATCAGAGTTTATCTTAACAAAGTTACTAAAACTACTGAAAAGTCATATCCAAAAAAGTACCTGTATAAGATACAGAGAGCTAGCAGTGTTAGTTCACTATAGCAAAAATAACTTTGCAAACGAAACATCTTAATCTAGTCAGCTGTTCCAACAAATATCCCACTTGAGATGTGACTATACAAAAACAACGTGTAGTAGAATACAATCTCATTTGTGTGCTAGATGGAGAATAACTGGGAGAGAATGGATATGAGAAAGTTGTTCCAATCATTCATCTACCTACAAATTCTCAGCCGGCAAGAGATCTAGATTAACTAAAGAGTTTATGTGGAGAAGATGATGGATTGTCTGATTGCAATTTTACTAAAAATTTCAATAAATTATTGAATCATGGGCTGTTTTACTGAGCCGTTATAAAAGCCTGAAGACTGAAATCTTCCTAGGTATTCTGCCTCAAACAGCGGTGAAAGGAGAAACAATAAAGTTGTCATAAATTTTTAATTTCTTTAAGATCTCATAATGGACAAAATACAGTAGTGAAAGAATGCCAGGAAAAGAAGCTAGGAATCAGAATTCATCAATTGCTTACTGGAGCTATCTAAACAAGGATTTTTTTCCCCTCTAGGTGGTTTTATGGGCTGTGCAATGACATGCAAAAGTTAGAATGAGGTAGCAAAGGGGGGGGAAAAAGCTGGGTTAAAAATAGAAAGTGTTGGCAAGATATTATATATATACGATGTAATAACATTGCAAGATCTGTAAGTTCAAAATTACCCCTCCTTCCTCCCTGGAATTGTGCTGCATTGCAGGCCATTACTGTTGCAGGAGGACAAAAGAATGGGATGAAGTAAGTTCCGTGCCAGCAGCCGTGATCAAAACTGTAACAGCGATTCTAAAAGAATGAACAAAGACTGTAGCTGGCACATGGTCAGTGATGTCCAGGCAGATTATCAGAGCGTGATAAATAAGGTCTTCCTGTTTGTTCTCAGAAATATTGGGGGATGAACTATGTTCTCCATGAAACACTGATATGACAGCCAAGTAAGCCAAATAATGGTTACACCCAGTGGGGGCGAACCTTTTACTTACTGAGTTCCAAACAGGGCTTTGCGCCCTGCACACACTTGCGTGCCATCTGCAGTAACACGCAGCTCCCCATCTGCTGCACACCCAACCACCATCTGCACATGCGCACAGCTTTCACGCATGCACACTAGTGCACGCTGTGTGCACAATCTCACCATATGTGCATGCACACAGCTTTCATGCATGCAATGCACATGTGCAAACGTTGCACGCATGTGTGCACAATCTTGCATGCATGTGCAAATGCACGCATGCGCAGGAGAGCTCCAAAGACCAGCTGGGTCCCCTAAGTTGTGTGCATGCGCACTAGAGGCCTGAACACCAGCTGGGGCATGCACGCATGCACAGTTTCAGGTGAGCTTGGTGACGGCTTGCGTGCCACTTCCGGCACGCGTGCTAAAGGTTCACCAACACGGGTTACACCTCTACTATAACTACAGGTAGTCCTCACTTAGTGACCACTCATTCATCAAGTCATTCAGAGTTATGACAGTATTGGACAGAGGGTACTTACAATCAGTCTTCAAAGTTCTGGCCATTGCAATGCCCTTCTGGGACACACAATTGCAATTCGGGGACTTGACAACCAGCCCTCATGATAGTTGCAGCATCTTGTCAGCTTCACACAAGCAAAGTTGCCAGCTTCACAGAAGCAAAGGCAAAAGGGAAGCTGCCAGGAGAGATCTCAAGTTGCTCTGGTGAGTCCTTAATGTCTGTGTTTCTGCATACCATCTGTGCCTTCCTTGCTTGGAATCTGCACTCACAGGCACACACTGCCCTCTTTTCCTGGGCCTTGCTGTGCTCGCTTGCACACACCTGCATCTTCCTTCCCTGGGACTGTGTTCACTCAGATGCATGAATACCCCCCCCCCACATCACACACACACTCCTTCCCTGCACCTGTGCCCACAGTGCCTTCCCTAACTCATTGAATGAGCGTTGAATATCCCGGGACAGCAATTGGGACTGTTGGAGTGCTGCTGCTAAGCCACACAGTCACATGATGTCGCACTTTACAATTTTGCATCATTTAGCGAAGGCAATAGCAATAGCACTTAGACTTATATATTACTTCATAGTGCTTTACAATCCTGTCTAAGTGGCTTATGGAGTCAGCATATTGCCCTCAACAATCTGGGTCATTTTACTCACCTTGGAAGGATAGAAAGCTGAGTCAACCTTGAGCCGGTGAGAATCGAACTGCTGGCTGTTGGCAGAATTAGCCTGCAATACTGCATTCTAACCACTGTGCCACCACGCCTCACTGCGCCAATCCTGATCTCAACTGCCATTGTAACTCACCTATATATAACCATACATGATCTCAGAAATTCCTTGTATACTACATTGCTTACCTGTAGTTTTGACACAGAAATAAAGTAGACGAAGAGGGCACTTACAAATAATGTAATATAAATATTGTCATCCCACATGATTAATTTCTTTCTCTGCTTTTGGATTTGTTCCTTAAATAGATCTGGACTCCTTGCTTTTTTTCTCTGATATCTCAGATGTGTGTTCTTTTAGTTTTAGGAACATTTACTTTTCTCCTCTTCGGGTCTTTGTGACTGTTGGGGGTTGACATAGTTTTTGCTTGAATTTATCATACCTATCTGTTGTAGAAGTGGTGACATTTCCCATTAGAAATTTTGAAGACCATCCAGAATCGCCAAGAACAACATTTTGATGAAGTTTTAAATGAAGTTAATTTGCTGCAATCTGTGTTTAACAGGATTTGCTGAAAACTATGGACTGGGAATATTCAAACAACTGATACAAAGATGATTATGGGGCTGGATGCTAAAACATATAAGGAACGGTCGCAGGAACTGGGTATGTCTAGTCTAGTGAAAAGAAGAGCTAGGGTTGATGATGATAGCAGTGTTTCAGTATCCAAGGGGCTGCCACAAAGAAGAGGAGAGTCAACCTATTTTGCAAGGCACCAGAATACAGGTCAGGAAACAATGCATGGAAATTAATCAAGGAGAGAAGCAACCTAGAAATAAGAAATTTCCTGATAGTGAGAACAATTAACCAGTGGAACAACTTGCCTCCAGAAGTTGTGAGTGCTCCATCACTTGAGACTTTTAAGTAGAAACTGGTCAGCTACTTGTCTGGAATGGTATAGGGCCATGATGGCGAACCTATGGCACGGGTGCCACAGGTGGCACGCGGAACCATATCTGTGGGCACGTGAGCGTTGCCCTAACTCAACTCCAGCATGCATGCACGTGCCAGCCAGCTGATTTTGGGCCTTCTGGGCCCACCGGAAGTCGGGAAATGGGCTGTTTCCGGCCTCTGAGGGCCTTTGGCGGAGTGGGGGGAGGCCGTTTTCACCCTCCCCAGGCTCCAAGAAAGTCTCTGACTTTTTTGCCCTCTGGGGAGGGCAAAAAACGGGCCTACTGGGCCCACTGGCAACCTTTTTGCCATTGTGTGCCAAAAGCAGGGGGAGGGTGAGCGGGATGTGGGGGGCATTGAATTATGAGTATAGGCATGCATGCGTGTGACCCCCTCGTGCTCCCCCGCTTTTGGCACGTGATAGCAAAAAGGTTAGCCATCACTGCCTTAGGGATTTGGTGTTCACCTGGAGGCCCGTCTGAACAAGACACTGCTGCTTCTGGCTGCTGGTCATTTTGGGTAGGTTGGTGTTTGGGAGGATGGGCAGGGGGTGTTGGGCCAACCCCTATCCTGATTTTTCAGTATCCATCTTCCCATGTGATGGTGGGGGTCCATTTGTCTAGCCAAGCCAGGCCTAGTATGATAGATTCTGACATCTTTGGGGTTACTATAAATCATATAAATTCATGATGTTTCCCCATCTCTAATCTAATCAGTTCAGTAATATGAGTGGAAGGGACCTCCCCAATTAGCGTGCCATCCACCTGGTAAAATTTAATTGGTTGTTTTAAGGATGTTGTTTTGATGCCCAGCTGTTCTACAATTTTGAGGCCGATTAGACATCTGGTGCAGCCAGTATCTATTACTGCTGGGAGTTCTGTTTCTTTTCCTGTTTCACTCACATGCTCCAATCAACGTTCGTTCCACCTTCACTCAGCCCCTGACCACTCCTCCTCCAGATGCTGGATAGCCCTGACCTTGACCGATAGGAAGAATGCTATTATGTCTACAAATTCCCCTCTCCTAAATCTCCCCTCCTACTTTCCCACACATGAGGAGGTGGCAGCATTGAAGTTTCCGGCCTAATATGGCTTCCAAGGCTGACACTCCCTCTGTTGTCTTTTCTTAAGGCTAAGCATATCTAGGACCTTCCATCTTTTCTTGTAAGACTTAATTTCCAGAACCCTGTTCTGGCTTCTTGATCTACTCTACACCTGCTCCAAGAATTTTTCTCTTAAATTTCAATGCAGAGGCAGGCAACCTCTCCATTTTTAATGGCTCCTGTTTCTTTTTACCAAGTTATATTCTTCAGTTGTTATATACCAGAGATGGCCATCGCATGCCAAAAGCAGGGGAAGCATGGGGGAGACAAGCATGCACATGCCCACACCCATAATTCAATGTGCTCCGTCCCCCTGTGCATGTGCGCATGAACCCCCCACGCTCCCCATTTTTGGCACGCGATGGCACGGTGGGCCTGGTAGACCTGTTTTTTCACCCTCCCCAGGCTCCAGAGGCTTTCTTGGAGCCTCAGGAGGGTGGAAACGGCCTTCCCCACCCACTTGGAGGCCCTCCAGAGGCCAGAAACTGCCTGATTCCTGACTTACGGTGGGCCCGGAAGGTCCGAAAATTAACTGGCTGGTGCGTGGATGCGTGCTGGAGCTGAGTTAGGGCAATGCTCACATGCCCACAGATATGGCTCCACATGCCACCTGAGGCATGTGTGCCATAGGTTCGCCATCATCGTTATATACCAGCCATGAGAACTATCCCACCAGCTCTCAATTATATCTATTAGCTCAAATTTACCTTCCTGAAGTAAGATTTCAAAAGCTTATTTGATTTAATTTTAATATACTAAGAATTAGTATATAATAAAATGCACAACCTGTGGGGGACCATTGCTTAAATGATTCCACAAGTGTCAATTGAAGTTGCTCCATTAACCTTCACTAAGCAACACAGCTTTTACAATGAGTTAGGAATACAACTGAATTTAATATTTTTGAGTTTCCATCTCCCAACCCCTCAGCATTCTAATTATAGTTTTCATAATTACAATTGATATGTTTCAGTCAAATACATTCTTACAAATCTTTTCAAATTTGTATTAACTTGTATTAAATAAATCTCTTTTGTGATCAATGAATCATGGTCCAAGAAACCAAATCTCTCCCTTTGATTAATTGTCTTTTAAATAAGTGTTCATGACTGATTTAACTGAAGTAAATTTCCATAATGAAAAAACCCAAATAAGAGCTTCATATTTATAAATTTATGGGAGATAATTTGCATATAAATAAAGGGAAGTAACACTGTTTTGTAATTCATCAGCCTTTTCTTCAAACACTTTGCTGATTTACTTTTATAAGACGAGCAAAACTATTCCAAATCTGGTGCCTTCCACATCTGACAGTATTTGAAGTTCCTAGAATTTCCATTTACACTTTGGTATGCCTCTTTTATCCTCAAAAGTGAACATAAGAGAATTGGTTTGAATGAGAGTTACAGGAAAGGATGGGTTAATATTTCTTTCTTTAGCTGTGACTCCGTTAAATGTTCCACAAAGCCCTATCCAAATGGGAGTTAGCTAAATTTAGTGCATGCATGTACACACACACACACACACACACACACACACAGGAGGAACTTCCCCTAAGGAGTCAGAAGGAAGCTCCAGAAACTTCCTTATAATAATGGTTAGCCTTTCTTTTTAATTAAAAGAGTGCAAAAAGCTCAGTTAGTGAAGCTAGAGACTCTGGAAAGAGGACATTTTGGATGAGGTGACATGACATTTCTTGCAGAGTTTCCAAGAATGCCATACCAAGAAAAGCTGTCTAAGGAAAACAAATCAGGACCGCATTCAGAATGCAAACAATGTTGATTATCTTCAGCAGAAATCTTGATCTTACTATACTCTTAGCTAGTGCAAAGTGCAAATGATTTGCTCGCTACCTATTTAAAATGAAACAGATGATATGGATGAGCACTGGTTTTGGTGAAAGCCCAGATCCTGAGGCTGAACAATATGATTTGGAGTAGATTTTTGTTTATTCATAGTGGATGGGTTTGATTCCCTCTGTTTCTGGGCCTCCACAAAGCTTCCCATCTGTTTTCCTTTGAACTTTGGAATGCTGCAAATGAGATATTGTGACAGCTGTGTCAAAAAGAATTAAAGGAAGATTTCATCATTCATGTAAAAAGCTGTGATAGAAAAGTGACAAAATAATAATATTGGATGTAGTTATCTAACCTACCTTCAAATAAAAGAGACTATTGAATTTCAACCACACTTTTCTTTTGATCATATTGGAGGGTGGGGGGGAGAAAGAACTTCAATTTCATCTCTCATTCCACTTGTTTGCGTAACATCCTTCAGTTTTTATGTAATTATGTTTTCTGAGCTATGTAAGATGGTATATGAGTTGATTCATTCTATGGAAATTACAAATGACTTACTCCCTTAGACTTCTGTCTTGGTCCCCAACCATTAGTTCCATTCCTTTCATCAGCCAACATTTTTATTCTTTCCAACACCCACTAACTTTACACAAAAAGCGTTCAATCTTGGCATGAATGTTCACAGGAGCTGATACCATTACAAATTAAATCACAATCTATACCAAAACCACAAAGTTTTTTTTTTAAAAAAAACAGCCTTCAATGGAATAAAACTCAAAAGCCTCCGTACCAATTTCTATTATATTTAGTATATTCCACCTGCACATCAAGTTTTAATTAACCTGCAAATTTCATTCCATTATGGTGAAGAAACATTTATGTTTTTGCTATACTTGATGATGGGAAGTCCTTTTTGTTGAATCTAAATACATCAGACTAGAACATTTTAAGACATTGGTGCCAAATAAGGCTATTTTATATATTTCCAGATCAGCCCTAAATTAACTGGCAAGTTTTTGCGCAACCATAGTTGAAAAATATTACACAAAAAATGTAATTTTATTTTTAGAGTACTTTCCTAATCTAAATAGTACTCTACACACACTTTCTTCTTCTTCTTTTCTTTTCTTTTCCTTCTTTCTTTCTTTTTGGCATACTGTTTACATTTGTTTTTCAGTAGGGATATGCAATTTTGTCACAAAATTCTGAAATGTGTACAACTGGATAAGGCACACAGGTCCTAGGTTAGTCTGTAAGTCTGATGGATGAGATTTCCTTCTATTCCTAGCTCATAGCCTAGACAACATTTGAACAAACTTTATTTGAGATATCATGTTCTACGTATCACTAAGGTAATAAAAATAAATGTATACATCAGCACACATTGGGAAAGTAGTTGTTGCTATGAATGAAGCTAGCAGAATTATTATTAATACCTTAAACCTACTCCTCTAGATAAGCTCTACCATCTAGTCCGCATTTTCCCACCTGCTATTCACACACAAAAAACAGCAGCATACAGAAAAAGGCTTAAATAATCTATAACACACTCTCTATGGCCTAGAACAGTGGTAGGCAAACTTGGCTCTGTGGACTCTGATCAGCTTGTTGTAGGCCAGTGGTAGGCAAACTTGGCTCTTTCACACCCTGTGGACTTCAACTCCCAGAATT
>JANHZT010007489.1:309001-319010 GCA_032468215.1 Stegonotus admiraltiensis | reverse complement strand
ACTGTTTTTCGCTCTCCCTAGGCTCCAGAGGGTTTCTTGGAGCCTGGGGAGGGTGAAAACAGCCTTCCTGCCCCCCCGGAGGCCCTCTGGAGGCCTGTTTCCCGACTTCCGGTGGGCCCAGAAGGCCCGAAAATCAGCTGGCTGGCGCGCGAATGCACTCTGGAGTTGAGCTAGGGCAACACTTGTGTGCCCACAGATATGGCTCCGCATGCCACCGGGGCTCCGCGTGCCACCGCATGCGACCATAGGTTCGCCAGCACAGATCTAGTGGCTAAGGTGTCAGTTTAGAAACTGGGAGACTGAATTCTAGTTTTGTCTCAGACTTGAAAGCTGTCTGAGTGACTTTGAGCCATTCATTCGATCTCAGCCCACGATGTCAGGTTTGGGCAATAACCTGGTTGGTCAATTCCCGTCATGACCAATGGATCAATACTCGGTCAAAAAAAAAAAGGGGGGGGAACCTTGCACTTGCTAGGAAGAATACACACACACACACACACACACACACACATTATTTGGAAAGATTTCTACTTTCACCATGGAGATTTTGCTCCTAACATCACTTTATTATGAATTGAATGCCAGCATGATCTTAAAATGCATTTGAAGATGCATTTGAACATCATGCTGGCATTGCTTTAAAATGTAACAGAGTGAGAGGCTGTGACACTCTGTAATGAAGGAAGTATTACTTTCATGACTACAAGTCAAGGCTGTTTTGTTCCATGCTGGCAAACATAATTTTGTTTTTTATTGTTACTCATTTTATATTACAGTAGCCCTCTTGCATAAGCTGTCAACAAGCCTGGTGATATTGCACACCAGAGTCATATTTTGCACAGGCATCATGAGCACTAATAGGCTCTGTAGTTTTTGTGACACGAAGCTTTCAACTGACATCCCATGATACACGAATTCCCGCATAGGGAATGCACTTTCATTTTCAAGCCTATTGGTCAGTATGGAAATGGAATTATAAGAAACTAAAAATTGGTGAAAGGGCCAATGAAAATAAAAGGAAGCTTCATGTGTAGTCATAAACAATAATAGTATGTTAATTAGCATTTTTTCCCGGAAGAACCCAGAAGGCACAATAAAATATACATAATTTTTTTTTGGTGTCAAGCATCTATTGCTCATGCCCAAAAATCTCAGCATGAGTCTATGGTGATAATCTCAGTGAAAGCAACTATAACATCACAAATCACACCATGGCCATATTAGAACAAAAGGTTATTTGTGCATTGGGGGTTATGGCTTCAGTGCACACAACTGGTATAGAGGAGGTATTAAAGAGCCAGTTTGATCTAATGGTTAAGTCTCCAGACTAGAAACTGGAAGATGTTCCCCACTTTGAGTTACTTACAAAAATAATAAAGGCAGGAGATAAAATTTCCATCTGTCAATTGTAAAAGGACACACAGCCTGGATCCACACATATAAATATGCTGAAACATTACAACATCCTGGTTTCTTGGGAAGAACTTTATGTGTATGATTGCCAACACCAGCTACCGAACTGCCAGCTGTGGCTTCATGTTGTTGTGAACAGAAAGTAATAAGGCAGTTTGGATCTATTTTTTTAAATGTATATGACATTAAGTATAGTATATTTTTTGTTCTCTTGACTAGGAATGAAGAAGACTCATGACATGTAGTCATATTATGCAGTAAGCATTTGAAATTATTACAACCACATTTAGCATAAAATGTAATCCCTTGCTTCAATCCATATCTTCAGACAGGATTCAGAGAATCCATTATACAACCAAACTTCTGAAAGCAGAATATCTCCATGTCTATAAAAACTAGAGGTGAAATCCAGCAGGTTCTGACAGGTTCTGGAGAACTGGTAGCGGAAATTTTGAGTAGTTCAGAGAACCGGCAAATACCATTTCTGGCTGCCCCCAGACTGGGGTGGGAATGGGGATTTTGCAGTATCCTTCCCCTGGAGTAGGGTGGGAATAGAGATTTTGCAGTATCCTTCCTCTGGAATGGGATGGGAATGGAGATTTTGCAGTATCCTTCCCCTGCCACGTCTACCAAGCCACACCCACCAAGCCACGCCCACAGAACCGGTAGTAAAAAATTTTGGATTTCACCACTGATGAAAACTATATTCATGAAGTTTATGAACTACATGAAGTGAACAGGAATGGTAATTAGGTAGAAGGCCTTCATATTTGAGTTTGTGTGTATAGGTGTGTGTATATGTATAGTGTGTTTTTGTGTATATATTCAACAAGAAATTATTTCTAATCTATAATAAATTATTAGATCATGCAATTTTTTTCTCTATTAGTACATTGCTTATTTGTACAATTTAATATATTTGTTCTATATCTGGGCACTTTTTGTATTCCCCCCCCCAATGCTTTGTATGATTTCACAAATAAGTTTAGAATTCTAGGTACTCCGCTTATACAATCAAATCAGGATTTATCCCTGATTCATCACATTATGTAAAATCTGTAAAAGACCTGGACTCTGTCACATATTTGATAAGGAAATTCCTAATATACATGCTTTCATTCCACAAGAACATTTTTATCCATGTATGCTTTTATCGATGTCCAGCACAGGTAAAAAACAGACTTTCTTTGAGATACATTAGGATAAAAATACACTTCCAGGGCTGTTCCTGGACAATGTGTCAATCTTCACATACATTATACATGGGTATATTAATCTGTTTGTTCTACAATCCAATTGTGGGAATAGAACAACCTGATAAAATGTGCCATTGGGAATTATTTACTAAATTGCCTGTCATGAACTCAAGGAGGTGCCAGATGTGCAGATATAACAAATAGGAAAAAGAAAGCAAGTCCATTTTTCTTTCAGTCCCCACAAGAATAGTATCTTCATGTCAGTGTAAAATGAACCACAAGATGTCTCCCTTTCCTGCTCTATGCAGTGCATTTGAAAATTAGCACAACTAAGATATTCCATTTTAAACTTTTCATTTCAAGGGTCCATAACTCTGGGTAAAAATTCACTGCAGGCAAAGACTTGTCATAAAAAGATCCAATCTAAGAGAGATATTTGTTTTCTTTTACTCTTACCCCTCCTACCAACACTTGAAACTATTGGGTCTTCATAACAGCAGTACTAAATTGTTAACTAGATTCCAGTTTGTTTCTGGCCACTGCTGGATGAAATTGCTTATAAATATTATGGAGAATGTAATAACAAAAAGGGAACAGGGAATGAAACATTTATAGGGCAACTTCAGGAAAGAAAGCACAGAATTTCCAGCCAACCAAGTCACTCTCACAATCTTTTTCTCTGAAGGATTTACAAATAGAGTCCTTCTCTCCAGATGAGGAATGGTTGAATTTTAATTATGCCAGTCGCAATAGGATAGTACTTTACGTCACTTTTGAGAAGAGCAGGCTGAGTGGTGCATGGAGTTCTGCTCTTGGACATCCCAGCATTGCGAGCCTCTACCATCCCTGGCCTGGGAAAAGTTCCTCATGGTAGGTCCAAACACTAGAACAGGCAGTGGCCAACATTTGTTCTGGGTCTCCATGATAGCAGGCTGTCCTCAGGTGCAGTACAATGAAAAGTCAGTCATGATTAAGAAGAGTCCTCCTGGGTCAGAAGGCTATCTAGTCTAGCACTCTGTGTCACACAATCAGTGGTGGGTTTCAAAACTTTTTACTACCGGTTCTGTGGGTGTGGCTTGGTGGGTGTGGCATGGCTTGGTGGTGTGGCAGGGGAAGGATACTGTAAAATCTCCATTCCCTCCCCACTCCAGGGGAAAATCCCCATTTCCTCACGATCAGCTGGAACTCAGGAGGCAGAGAATAGATGGGAGCGGGGCCAGTCAGAGGTGATATTTACCGGTTCTCCAAATTACTCAAAATTTCTGCTACTGGTTCTCCAGAACTGGTCAGAACCTGCTGAAACCCACCTCAGCACACAATGACTAGGTGGATGCAGTAAGGAGACTCACTTCTATTTCCTATTAATATGAAGCACCGATTCTCTCCCTTCCCCCGCTACCCATCCCTTTCCAAATTGGGCAGATGCCATCAGTTTGGCTATACTTGAAATTTTCTCTCTCTCTCTCTGTGGTCTTATCCTTCATTATCAGCAGTCTAAAATGATTTGGAATAATATTTCAGATTCCTCAATAGGAATAGGGTAGATATATGGCAGGTAAAACACAAGTCTTTTCTGTTGTAGAGATTTTGCCTTTGGAATTCAATCCCACATAACTCACATCACAAATTTTTTGATAATCCAGCAGGGTGGGACTGTATTTATTTATTTATTTTATTTTTAAAAAATCCAATTGAACAGGGTGTGTATGTTCATGGATAGCTGAGATTTCTACATTTTACATTTTTATTCTTTATTGTGTGATTTTGTTTCAGCTCAAATGATTTGTAAACTGCTTGGGAAGTTGTAGCACTGAAGGAATGTTTTTCTTTAACCATCATAAACTTTGTAGAATCATTACCCTGATTTTTCCAGCAGATTACATGAGGGGCTGAATCACATACCACACATCTGACCTTCTGATTTTATGAATGCAGCATCAGTTGGTGATCCTGCACGTGCCAGATAATATTCTATATCAAAGAATACAGAGAGCGCTTTCATCTTTTCATATCATCTCAACATCTGTTTCTGGTCATGTCTGCTGGTATAGTTTGCTAAAGATCCTCAGTTGTGAGGAAATGTCAAGCAATGATCATTTATATACCATACATCATCCTTAAGTGACTATCAGTCTAAAGGTGACTACTGGAGAAATAAACTATGAAGTAAAAAGCGGTAAAGGAAATTGATAGGATGGAGGGCAACAGATTGAACGAACATGTAGTGTTGCAAATAACATAAACAGTTTAGAGAAGCTTAGTTCAGCTCAGCTATAGGTTGATAGTTCTCATGCACGCGATATAGTTAGTACTAAGATTGCAGGAGTGAATGAAAATGGTGTATTAATTTATATTTTTACATTTTTATTTATTTATTAAATTTGTACACCACCCATCTCACCTAAATGGCAGTTTATGACATCATATACATAATCTGTATAGTGTATTCAGGCCTTATACTTTTTAAAAATTATTTTTGGATATACATCAATATCATTATATGAACTGTAAGGGATCTGGGTATCATTCATTTAAATACAAATAATAATAGTAATATTAATAATATTTGTTACATTAATCATAGTTATATAATTGTGGTATTATTATACATATTTATATTAGTGTGTGTTCCTTCATTGTTTAGTTGTTCAGTGTTTTTGTGTGCCATTCTAATAATAGATTACTATTTATTTACAATATTATTTAAATGTACATAGTGATACCATCTTTCAACATCTAATCTTTACATCTAGCTATTACTTTTAGTACATTATATAAAAATATTATAATAATATTCCCCCTTGATCTTGTTTCTGCCTCTATTCTACCTCTCAATAAAGTGAATCTTATATTAAATAGCATTCCCTTTCTAACTATCATCTCTTGCCCACTTTAGTATTTCAATTCTTATTCGTTTTTTGACTTGCTTCCCAAACTCCTCTCTTGGGTCTTTTGGTAATAAATCTTTCCTATTTAGCCCAAATATTTCTTCCATCTCTACTATCTCTTGCTGCTGTACCTCTGGAGGTTCTGCCCAAGCCCCTATCTTTTTATCCAATCCCATTTTTTGATCTCTTAATATATATTGTCCCTTATTTGATTCATAAGCCTTTATTGTCTTTTCTTTCTTCTCTTCTTGTTTTATTTGTTGATTTGTCTGTTCTGTCTTTTCCTATGGTCTTTCTATTATCTCCTCTATTTCCTGTGTTTTATGATCTTTATTCATTGTCCCTTGTTGAACATTTTCTGATTTCCCCACAATGTCATGCATTTTTATCTCCCTGTTATTTATATGTTATTTATCAACATATCATAAGTACTTTGAAGCATCAACACCATTTCTTTTTGAAAGCCACTTATCTCCCCTGATGCAACATCTTGTCTTATTTTGATAGGTCCAAATATTGCTCAATAGCCTGTCAGTAGTCTGTCACCATCCCAAAGTCTCAATTGTCTAGGACCTCAGAAAGCCAGCTTAGAAACCATTTGCTCAATCCTAGCGTTGCTCCACAGGGGAATGAAATATTTACATTTCTTTGTGTCCCACAGTTAGTCAATTAGTTCCATTTAGGTAATCCAGGAAGATTTCCAAATGTCTCCTTAAGTCCACTCTATAAGTTCAGTCATAGATCCTGGCATTTAAAAGTAGCTTTCTTTAGATGTCTTCCATAATCTCACAGTTAAACCTCTAATAACCATGAAGTAGACAGATATAGAACTGTAGATAGCACAGCAGTCCTCCAGCTATTATTTATTTCCACTTTTTTTTCTTTTGTCTTATCAGTACTTTCCAAGGTTGTAGGAGTTTAGTATATATTCCATTAAAAACCAGTAGATGGCGCCTTCAGCTTAAATTTCAACATTACACAAAATCTAGTAGATATTTATTTCAGTTTTTTCAAATAGTCAATATTCAGACAAATAATTCCAACATTTTAAAATGCCTTACCAAAATATTGCCAATAAAGTCTGAAATGCCAATCTTTCTATATTTTAAAGATTTTGCACTCTCCCTTTAATTCCTTTTCTTTCAGGTCTGTAATTTTTTTCTCTGTAATTATTTGCCACTTAAACAAGCATTTCAAAGAGTCTCTTTTCCAGGATTTATTTACTTTGGGGTTAGGTTCTAGGTAAAAAAAATTCTTTCTTTCTTCAGCTGCCCCAGCTTCATGGCAGCCATAATGGCTGCCTCTCCTTTTCATTGTTGGATGGGAGGGAATCCCTGGCTGGAGAGCCATTGCTCTCCACGACCTGCAGAGTGCTCCTCCTTTCTTTGTCACCCCTACAGGGTGACTTTAGCCCCTTTGGGGGCCCTCCAATGAGGAGGATTCGGAGGGAGTTCACGGAGCCCCACTCCTCATGTGTGATCTCGCTGCAACATCAAACCGGAAGTTCCTTACACTTTTTGATGACTCTGCTAACAGGTGAAACATTATTCTGGGGGATATTCAGGGGTGAAATGCTCCCGGTTCGGACCGGATCGCCTGATCCGGTACCAATGGAGGCAGGTAGTTCGGAGAACTGGTAGCAAAAATCCATGCCCCCCCGCATGCCCAGCTGAGCCGTGCGATCATCAGAGGCTTTTTTTGTTTTAAATGCCTCTGCTGATCAGGCAACTCAGCTTGGATCATCAGAGGCATTTAAAAGAAAAAAAGCCTCTGCCAATCAGGCAACTCAGCTGGGATCGTCAGAGCCTTTTGAAAGCATTTTTTTACAAATGCTTTTAAAAGTTTAAAAAATGGTTTTAAAAGTTTAAAAAAAAATTGGCCATGCCCACCCAGTCACATTATCCTCCACCAAGCCACGCCCACAGAACCGGTAGTAACAGATTTGAGATTTCACCACTGGAATCGCTGCAATTGTTAAGTTAACAAGATGGTTGTTAAGTGAATCTGGCTTCCCCGTTGATTTTGCTTGTCAGAAGCTTGTCAGATCGCGTGACCCCCCGGGACAATGCAACCGTCATAAATGTGAACCAGTTGCCAAGCGTCTGAATTTTGATCACATGACCACGGAGATGCTGCGATGGTCATTAAGTGTGAAAAATGGTCATAAATCCCTTTTTTTCAGTGCCGTTGTAACTTCAAACAGTCACTAAGTGTAAGTCGAGGACGACCTGTAATTCTGACCTTCTCTCTGTGTAGCAAATTTAATTTAGCAGAAAGGGAATTTCATCGCCTCCCGTAGCTTCTTCATTTGTTCATAGAACTGTCACAGACTATTTCTCTCCCTTTTATAGTTTTTTTTAATTCCATTCTTATGGATAAATATGTCTGCTAATGCATGTGCTAATGTGAAGCAGGTCTGTGTAGGTCGGCGTTGATATGATTGAAAGAGTTGTTCCTTCAATTGGATCGCATAGATCAGAGGTCTTCAAACTTGGCGGCTTCAAGACTTGTGGACTTCAACTCCCAGAATTCTCCAGTCAGCATAGCTGGGAGTTAAGTCCACAAGTCTTTAAGTCCACAAGTCTTAAAGCTGCCAAGTTTGAAGACCTCTGGTATAGATGATCAAAGTATGCATGCGTGCATGTGCCTAAAACGAGCAGAGCATGTAAAGGCTGAGCCGCTTAATTAGGGGTCTCAATTAAGCATTTTTCAACCAGGGTATTACTAATAGATGTATAGATAGATGCTCTTCGTGATGACCAGCAAATTAAATAGTCAGCTTCTTACAAGAGTAAATGATAAAGGCAAAGGCTAGCCTTCCAGAAGAAAAACCAAATATCTATATTACAAGTAAATTAGTATTAGCATTAGCATTACTGTGTTTCCCCGAAAATAAGACCCTGTCTTATATATTTTTGAACCCTGAAATAAGTGCTTGGCCTTATTTTCGGGGAGGTCTTATTATTTTGGGGCATGTGGAGCAAGATGGGGCTCCTCTTGCTGTCTTTCCAGCTGTCTCCCTAACCAGAGGAAATGGTGGGGACCAGTTGTGCATGCATTTTAATATTTTTGGGGGAGGGCTTATTTTCGGGGGAGGGCTTATTTTCGAGGAAACAAGGTAGTATTAGTATTAATATTAACAACAACACCATCAAATAGCCACATTTGACTATCCCAGGTCCTTGGTAAGGACTCGATAGGTAGACAAAAATGCTAATCCAGTCTGAACATCTGGCTCACTGTGCGATGATCACACAATTAAATAATACATTTAATTTTAACTGGATTTTAAATTTAAGGTCTCTAACTTTTTAAATGTTTTATATGGCATTTTTACTGAATAATTGCAAGCTGCCTCGAGTAGTCTTTGGTGAGATAGATGGCATATAAGTTTAATAAACAAATAAATAAAATAGCAATATGCCTTTAAGATCTGGGGAGGCGGGAGATCAGGGGTGAAATCCAGCAGGTTCTGACAGGTTCTGGAGAACCGGTAGCGGAAATTTTGAGCAGTTCAGCGTACCGGTAGCAGAAATTTTGAGTAGTTTGGAGAACCAGCAAATACCATTTCTGGCTGGCCCCAGAGTGGGGAGGGAAGGGAGATTTTGCAATATCCTTCCCCCAGGAGTGGGGAGGGAATGGGGATTTTGTAGTATCCTTCCCCCAGGAGTGGGGAGGGAATGGGGATTTTGCAATATATTTTCCCTGGAGTGGGGAGGAAATGGGGATTTTGCAATATCCTTCCCCCAGGAGTGGGGTGAGAACTGGGATTTTGCAGTATCCTTCCCCTGCCACGCCCACCAATCCACACCACGCCCACCAAGCCACGCCCACAGAACCGGTAGTAAAAAAATTGGATTTCACCACTGTGGGAGATGGGTGTGTGTGTGTGCCTTCTGAGACTTTTGCTAAGAGTACATCTTGGACTTCAATCCTTGATTTGGCAGGTGAGCGAGGTGAAAAGAAGGCTTTCCACTTTCATAGCTTCTTGTTGGTCATACGCAGAGGACTGTGGAGGAGCAAAAGAATAAGCAAATACTTTCCTTGTTCAAATCTCTTGGATGAGGTTGACACTTTACCCTAAACAGCTCAGGCTCTCTGTACTTGGCAAGTTGCATTGCCCCGCGAATTAAAGACTAAACCTGGCACTATGTCTGACTGACAATGTTTTGTGCAAGCTCAGCTTCACTGGACATTTATGCTTTGTTAGACATCAGTTGCCTCTCTGCTCAGGATGCTGCTGGTTTAGAGAACAGTCAGTCCCCATAAAGTCAGCTAGCGAGATTTTTAGTGGCAGTTTGTTTTGATGCCTGTGTTTAGGTATTGAAGTCATAGGGAGGAATGGAGGGAGGCAGGGAGGGAAGGAGAGAGGGAGAAATGGAACGGAAGGGGAAAGGAAAGGAAAGGATAAGGATAAGGATAAGGATAAGGATAAGGAAAGGAAAGGAAGGGAAAGGAAAGGAAAGGAAAGGAAAGGAAAGGAAAGGAAAGGAAAGGAAAGGAAAGGGAAGG
>JANHZT010007489.1:285657-298581 GCA_032468215.1 Stegonotus admiraltiensis | reverse complement strand
GATCGGGCGATCCAGTCCGAACCGGGAGCATTTTATCCCTGCTTCTACCAGTTCTAAGTGTACTATTAAGCAACCAAGTATATTGAGTTCCTAGTGAACATGTGGCTATGTACATTGAATAATACATGCATTTATAAAATTGGATATTTTTTTTTTAAAAAAAGAATCTGTTGTAGTACAAAAGTGTTGACTTGACAGCCAGTTACCCAGAACAGGAATATGTTTCTGAGAGAAATATGGCTTAACAAATGACAGGAGTGTTTGTGAAGTTCTTAAGTAAATGTAATCTAGCAAAGGCAGGACAGACTATAGCAAATGGGATGCCAGCATGAGAGACTTGCCTGTATAAAATCAAAGAGGTATTTCCTTTAGGGAATTAAGAACAGATGTAAAAAGATCTGATAATAAAATGAATGTGACTGAAACTGGCTTAAATGAACATTCAGATAAAGTTATCTGATATAGCTATAGGCCTCAAGACATTTGACAAATGAGAGTTAGCTTGCATTGTAAAATTAAAAAGATGCCCGGAAGGGATACAGAAAAGTGTTATTGGTCAAAACATAAAAAAGAAGAGAAGAGAGCTTTTTAAAAAAAGAAGCTGTGCATTTCTATATAGCAATTAAGCAATAGTTGACTCTTATCTATAACCAGCTATAGAATTTTCCTTCGGGGAGGCCAGCTATGTTAATATAAAGACAGTGCAAATTGAAATAAATTTAAAGGAGAGGAAGAGTGATATTACATTATTTTTATACTAATAAAGAACAGAAAACAACTAATAAATTTTTATGAAGACTTATGCTTAGGTTTATCAAACACATTCCTTATTTTCATCTTATTTGAGGTACACATAACAATAAAATTATTATTACATTACTGAGCTTTTTATTACTGTATATACTGTACCTCACTGACTTGGAAGCTGCCTAGAAATATATATTTTTTTTATTGGGGAAAAAAAGTGTAGGAAGCCTTTAAATGTAAAAATATCAACTTTGTTCCTCTTGAACTATCATCACAGTGACATAGAAAATTGGAAATCAGAGAGCCACAGGAAGCCTGTGGTATTCAGAGCAACTAGATATGGAAACAATGAGGTCCAGATTCCAGAGACGTAAGGGAGGGGATCAAAACAGCCAAGATAGCAGCCATGACTAATCTTGCCACTTTTCCAATGCACATAAAAAGAGGCAGATTTTCAATGCCCAGTCACAGCAGCCATCTTCAATTTTTTGACCCATCACAAACTGACAAAAACTGAAAGGAGTCCAAAGCTGCTGAGGAAATTTACCAGTGTTATGGCATCTAAAACAAAAATAACTACAGAGTATGCTATTCTTCTTTTTATACTGTCCCTTTCAGGACTCGAGATGTAATCAAATAGTCAGGTTTTAACAGTTTTCCAAAAGGCCAATTGGGTTGAGGCTACTGTAATCTTGTGCGGCATGCCCCAGAGGGCAGTATCCCAAATAAAATGCACACTTCCTGGATCCCACAGAATTATCGAATAGGTGGAACCTAGAGCTTGTGCTTCCAGCCAGATCTGATAGGTCAACTCCACAGGACCTCCATCAAGGCTAAAATCCAAGATGAATTGAATCCAAATGATTTTATCATCCAGATGCCTAGAATTTCTCATAGAAACCTTATAAATGAATCTCTGTCCCGTCTATACTTCCCCAGAAGAGACCTGTCACAAAGAATCAGGAAGATGATATTGAGAAAATAGGCAAGAATTATAAGCAAAGAGGACTGAACTATTCCTTAAGTCATTGTACAAGGTAATAGGAGTCCTACCTGGTTCATAGGGATAGGGGTGTGTGTGTGTGTGTGTGTGTGTGTGTGTGTTTTGTGTAGTGGGGGCGAGATAAAGCACAATCAGTTTTGGGAGATTTTTTTTTTTTCAGTAGAGTCCTATTCTTCCTGTGAAGTCAGTTTCCTGATCTGGGCTGTACACAAACTGTTCACTCAAAACAGGTCTGATGGACAACTATCTGGCCATGCAATAAGAATGGAAAAGTATTGCCAGTTTACAGGCACAAGGTATTAATAGCAACTCTACTTTGTGCTTGATCAGTTTCATTCCTTGTCATCCTCCAATGGTGTTCTAGAAATCTCTTCCCTTGTTTCATTGTCCTAAGCATCTCCATAAACTGAATGAGCACCAGAATGTGTGTGTGTGTGTGTGTGAGAGAGAGAGAGAGAGAGAGAGAGAGGGAGGGAGGGAGGGAGGGAGAGCTGTGTAGGGTCAATCTGATCTAAATCCCTAGCCACCCTTATTTCACATGTATTACAAGTATTATACACATGGTTCTGTTCAATTAAACAATACCATCTAAATCCTGAAAATAAATAAAAACAAAGAAATAAATCATTCCTTTTCTCACGCTAAAGTTTAATAGATATAAAAAGTGGAAGTTTGAGTCCCTTGCTTGTTCTCCTTCCAACTACATACTTACCGGATATTCTAAAAATAGCTCCTATTATCTACCTGTATTGAGAATCTAATAATAAAGATTGTTGGATATGTATAGACATTCAATAATACTTGTAAAGGAACTCTGGAGTCTTTTTCAAAATCATTAATAGGCCAGTCTAAATTTTGCGGTATCTACTCAATGACATCAGCTTTCATTTGTCTTGAAAAACACTTGAAAGTTCCTTACTTTCTCAGTGCTATTTTATGCAGAAGTCAAGATACCAAGAGCAGTTCAGGTGGCTCTGATATGGGCCTGCAAACAATTTATTCACAAGTTGTACTGAATGTCTATAGGTTAGGGGAACTAGGATCAGCAAATCCTTGCACACACATAGACTTATTTAGATTAATTGGATATCTCATAGTGTGAAAAAAGAATAAGGGGTTTCTATTTTTAGAAATCAGTGACAGTGAATCCAAGGGATAGGGGAGACACCAATAGAAAGGAAAGACATAAGCTGTCTGACTTAATTGCAGGCTTGAAATCAAATATTTAACTTTTGGGGCATTAGCAATTGATGTTGAATCAGATGTTTCTTCCATTTAAGGTCACCTGTTTCCTTTGAAAAGTTGCTTGTGACAGTAAGTTCTTTCCTTAACGATGAGAGAAGAGAAGCAAAAGAAAAAAATGTAAAATTAAAATTGATTAAGAACGAAACTCAGAAATCTGTGGCTGAAAGTAAATTGACAATTAACGTTCAAGTGGTTTTGTACTCTGGAGTCACAAATAATAAATCTTATTCATCATGAATCCAACACTGCATCCTGTTAATTTAGAACGAACTTTCTTGTCAATCCAAACGCTCATTATAATTGGATCAGCCTTCTGAGATAGGAGTTTCATTGATTGTATGGACTCAAGAATGTCAGTCTTTGAAAAGAAAAATGTTAGCCTGTATGGAAAGATTGCAATATATACTTAAATATATTTCTTGAAAGACACTGCACCCTTCCCCCCCGGATATAATTAATTGCTTGCACATTCCCAATTAAAACTGCTAATGTTGAATGATTCATAACAAAGGAATAAAGCCAGGAGCATTAAAAAAAATTCCAGTTATCAGGTATATTTGATTTCGTTACATATTGATTCCTTGTCCCTGATTTAAAGGTTTTAAAGCATATATTATTTATTTATGTATTTATTTTATTTACACAAATTTATATGCTGCCCTTCTCCCAAAGGACTCAGGGCAGCGAACACAAGTTAAAAAACATACAATGAAGGAAAATCCAAGTTAAAACCAATTAAAATCAGAATAATAAATAATAAAACCCGAGAATCAGAATCAGCCCATTTGTTGGAATAGCCAAGTCTTTAGGCCTCGACAGAAGGAGCGGAGATCAGGCGCTGTCCGGAGCTCAGTGGGTAACTCATTCCAGAGGGCAGGAGCACCCACAGAGAACGCCCAACCCCTGGATGTCGCCAGATGACATTGTCTGGTCGATGGTACCCTGAGGAGGGCAGCCCTGTGTGAGCGGACAGGACGGTGGGAGGCAGGCAGGAGATGGTCCTGCAAGTACCCCAGACCTAAGCCATGTAGGGCTTTGTAGGTAAGTACCAGGACCTTGAGGTGGATCCGGAGGACCACCGGTAACCAGTGTAGCTCACACAGGAGAGGTGTTACACGGAAGTAACAGGGAGCTCCCGTAACAACCCACGTGGCCACATTCTGGACCAGCTGGAACCTCTGGGTGCACCTCAAGGGCAGCCCCATATAGAGGGAGTTGCAGTAATCCAACCAAGAAGTAACCAGGGCATGAATGACTGTGCGAAGGGCATCTCGGTCCAGGAAAGGGCACAACTGGCACACCAGGCGGACCTGTGCGAAAGCCCCCCTGGTCACGGCCATCAAATGGTCTTCTAGAGACAGCCTGGAATCCAGGAGGACACCCAAGTTGCGGGCCCTTTCAATGGGAGCAAGTACCTCCCCCCCTATCAGAAGTGATGGGACTTCTAGAACACAAGGTGCCAGCATCCACAGCCACTCAGTCTTGGAGGGTTTGAGTCTGAGCCTGTTCCTACCCATCCAGGCCCGTACCGCCTCCAGGCATCAGGACATGACGGAAAGGGCATCCCTGGGATGGCCCGGGGTGGAGATGTATAACTGAGTATCATCAGCATATTGATGATACCTCACACCGAAACTACGAATGATCTCACCCAGTGGCTTCATATAGATGTTAAAGAGTAGGGGGGAGAGAACTGACCCCTGAGGTACTCCACAAATTAGGGGCCTCAGGGTGGACCTCTGCCCCCCTGCCCATACAAACTGCGAGTGATCTGAGACGTAGGAGGAGAACCACTTTAAGACAGTGCCTCCTACCCCCAACCCCCCAAGTCACTGCAGTAAGATACCATGGTCGATGGTATCGAAAGCCACTGAGAGGTCAAGTAGGACCAGGATGGAGGAGCAACCTCCATCCTGGGTCCGCCAGAGATCATTCACCAGAGTGACCAATGCCGTTTCTGTGCTGTGCCCACGCTGGAACCCCGATTGGTGCAGATCTAGGTACTCCGTTTCCTCCAGAAACTGTGGGAGCTGTTGCGCCACCATGGTCTCAACAACCTTTGCTATAAAGTGAAGGTTGGAGATGGGCCGATAGTTATTAAGTGAGTCTGGATCCAGGGCAGGCTTCTTGAGGAGGGGTCAAACCACCACCTCCTTAAGAGAGGTTGGGAAGACCCCCTCCCTCAAAGAAGAGTTGACAATTGCCTGGATCCAGTCTCCAGTCACCTCCGGGGCTGCCGAAACAAGCCAGGATGGACACGGATCCAACAAACACATGGAGGCACCTAGTCTACCAACAATCCTGTCCACTTCATCGACGGAAACAGGGTTTACCTCAACCCAGATGTTACTCCCAAGACATACCCCAGTCTCCTGGGTGGATTCTGCCCAGTCAGAGTCCAATCCAATCCAATCTGGATCTGAGCGATTTTATCTTGCAGAAACTGTACAAAATCCTCAGCTCTGCCCTGCAAGAGGTCTTCCCTCACTCCCTTATTGAGGAGAGAGCAGGTCACTCTAAACAGGGTCACTGGGCGGTTTTCTGCAGATGCAATGAGAGCGGTGAAGTGATCCCGCTTCGCCACTTCCATTGCCACAAGATAAGACCTAATATGGGTTCTTAACTGTGTTTGATCAGATTCAGACCGGGAGGACCTCCAACACTCCTCTAGGCATCTTTTCCGATTATTGGATGATACATAATAGATGCCTCCAAATTTTGCTACATTTTAAAAAGAGGGCTACAGCTGTGTCTCTGGTACAGTAGCCTTCCTGAATCTTTCCTGCTCATAATTATTGGATTGCAAGTGTTAGCATCCCCAGGCTTTTATTATGAAAGTATGCCTAAATGTTGCAGAAAAATAACATTTATTTTTGATAGTGCTTCATTCAGATACAAGACAAACAAGTCTGTGCATTAAAAAAGAAACAGCCCTAGTATACTTTAAGACTAACAAATATATGACACCAGAAGATTTCATGAGCACAGCACAGCTATCTGAGCAAAAGCTCTCTTCAGAATTAGTGGGGGGTAAACGATGTAGTGAGGGAAAAAAGTCATAATGGTGCTTTCTTTCAACCACAGAAGCAGCCATGCAGAGTTTTTTGCTTTGTAACAGTGACTTTGGCACATATTGAGAAATGTGTAGAAGCCATTGTCAGCAAGCTAGATAAGTGCCATCTAGAAGTTTCAGCAAGAGGGAATGATGCACCTCCAATGTCTATGGAGATTCTCAGTCATCCAGGTCATGGTTGTCCCAAAGGTGCTTTTTCAAGAGGCAACTGGACTTTCTGGTTTTTTTCTTTGAAGATGTTTTGGTTCTCATTCAAGAAGCTTCTTCAGCTCTGATGGGATGGTGGGGAATGGAAGGATTTATACTCCTTGTAGGCAGCTGGTCATTTGCATTCTTTTAGAGAGTTATTGAGGCCACCTGGAGGTTTATCTGTGTCATCAGGGTCACCTGAGTAGTGCAAATGGGTGTGGAGCCTTCTTGCAACTATAAATCCTTCCATTCCCAGCCTGGCAGCACTTTTTCAAAATAATACATTTTATTAAAAGGCTGCAGAAAATTGCCTGCCTGCCTCCTGACTGAGTTCCATGCAGCTCTTGCTACTGTGTTTCCCTGAAAATAAGACCAGGCCTTATATTAATTTTTGCTCCAAAAGACACATTAGGGCTTATTTTCCAGTTAGATCTTGGTTTTGGAGAAATAAGATACTCTAATGTGTCCATCTGGCTGACTATCTTAACTGGGGCTTATTTTTGGGGTACGGCTTATATTATGAGCATCCTGAAAAATCATGCTAGAGCTTATTTTTTGGTTGGGTCTTATTTTCGGGGAAACATGGTATTTAATAAATTTATTTCTTGTTTCTACTTTGACATAAAGACTCACAGGTGACTTGCTATGCATTACTAAAGAGGAACAAGACTAGAGAAAAACAAGGTAGTGTGTGAGTCAAGGGAACCATGCGCATCTATACAAAAAAGGCCATAAGTATTTGTGGCCCTTGTTGTGGTATTGTTTTAGCTAAATCAAAGACAGGCAAACTGTGCATACCTCAAGGGAATGGCATAAGAGAAAGGGGCTTCAACAATTTGCCTTTTTAAATTTTTTTTTAATGTATATGCTGCCCTTCTCCGGAGACTCAGGGCGGCTTACAGTGCGTTAAGCAATAGCCTTCATACTTTTGTGTATTTTATACAAAGTCAGCTTATTGCCCCCACAACCGGGTCCTCATTTTACCTACCTTTGAAAGGATGGAAGGCTGAGTCAACCTTGAGCCTGGTGAGAATTGAGCTCGCAGTAATTGCAGGCAGCTGGACGTTAAATACTGCCTTCAGTAGGAGCAGTAGTCTCCTACGCCACTCAGGCTCCACTCAGGCGCCTTTGCCTGAGGGAGAAGATTCCTAAAAGTATAGAAATTAGATAAAGGGTAAAGATTATAAAGATAACAGAGTAAAGATAAATCGAGGGAGACTGAAATCTAAGAAGGGAAACTTAATGCTCTACAGCACATAACAGGCTTACAGAAGCTGTGCATATAATGCAACTGTTGAATAATGATGTGTATTGTTAAATAATGATGAGTATTCTGTAGTCCTATAAAAAAAAACCTATGCTAATCATTTTTTCTACGTCTACTCCTGTAAAGCTTAGCCTAGGAAGGGCACCTCTTTTACAACAATTATTCAAAATGAGATTATTCTACTACATCTGGTTTATTGGTGTATGTAGCTAGGAACAAATTCCTTCTGCAAGTAGAGATTTCCACAAGAATTTTAACATGTGACTTCCAACCAATTTGTCCTTCAAGTTTACACCCATTACTTAAAACCATAGGAATAGTCCTATGGCTCACAGGAAAAAAATATGACTGACATACTGGTAACTATATAATAGGAATTAAATTATCAGATCAACTATGCTGATCTCTTGCAACTACTATAGATGATTACAGTCAGAACAACTGAAATTCAGAAAATTTCTGCAAGGTTTCTTTGATTATATTGTCTAGTCTGTGAGGGTGTTGCCGTTTGAAAATAAACACAGTGTTCTGTGTAACATAGCAATAACACTGGACAATAGGAAAATAAATGAAAGAATGCATGATCAAATCCACACGTTTGTTGATTTATTTGTTAAATGTATATAACATATTTTCATTTAAGAATTCAAAGTGGCATATGTAGATGTTCCTCTTCTTCATTTTACCCATAAAAACAACTCCCAATGGTGCTTTTTCAAAGGGCAACTGGACTTTCTTTGTTCTTGAAGATACTTTGCTTCTCATCCAAGTTGTGTTGGATGAGTTGGATGAGAAGCAAAATGTCTTCAAGAAACAAAGAAATTCTAGTTGCCTTTTGAAAAAGCACCTTTGGGACAACCATGACCTGGATGACTGAGAATCTCGATAGACATAAGAACAACTCTGTCAAGTGAGTTGGGACCCAAGGTCAGTCAAGGAATTCCATGGCTGAGGTTGAATTTCCCATTCTTACTGACACCTTAAGCCAGGGGTGTCAAACTTGATCTCATTAAGGGGCGCATCAGGGTTGTGTTTGACCTTGGGTGGCTGAGGTGGGTGTGGCCAGGATGGGCATGGCCAGCTCGGGGTCACTCGTGTTGGGGGTGCCTGTAGTGGCCTGAGTGCTCTGAGAGCAAAAATGGGCTTCCGAGCTCCATTTTTGGCTGCAATGCCCTCCTGCAACACTCCGTCAGTGAAAATGGAGTTGGGTGTGACACCCGTGGCCCCCGCAAGCTCCATATTGACTGCAATGGCCTCCTGCAACCCTTTGCCAGGGTCCGCATGCTGCCCTCACGAGCTTTGTTTTCCCTGGCAGAGGTACTGCAGGCCAGTCCGCTGCTTCCAGGGCGACCTTGTGGGCCAGATCCAAGCACCCCATGGGCCGAATCTGGCCCCCGGGCCTTGAGTTTGAAACCCCTGCCTTAAGTACTGTACCATACTATCCTTGTGGTTAACTGAATGCCTTCAACCCTTTATTTTTCAGTCCATGTTCTTACTGTGCAAAGGATTGAGCAATGCTATTATTTATTTCATTGTCTTTACAAGACCGCCTTCTGCCACCGATAGCCTCCCATCGACCAGTACGCTCCCACAGAGAGGGACTCCTCAGGGTGCCGTCAGTCAAACAGTGTCGACTGGCGGCCCCAGGGGGAGACTCTTCTCTGTGGGGGCACCTGCCCTATGGAATGAGCTGCCCCCGGAGATTCGCAGGATCCCCGACCTTCGCACCTTCCGCTGTGCCCTAAAAATGCTTTTGTTCCATCAAGCAGGACTGGCCTGAATGTAATTTTAATTGAGTTGTTTTATGGTATTTTAGTTGCAGCCAAATTATTTAATACTTGTAATCCATTTTTAACTTTTATATTTGTGGTTTTATTTCTGGCTGTACACCGCCCTGACTCCTGAGGGAGAAGGGCTGTATAAAAATTTAATAAACTAAACTAAACTAAACTTTATGCAAGATTATCAATTTAGTAATGTCCTCATCTCATCTCATTTCAATAAACGTCTTGGATATGAACTTTGTGTTGTCCACTTAGTGGGCCTCACTCTGTCATACTTTTTCTATGTAAAATTCATGAAACAATTATTTAAATGGTAGCACTCTTTCAGCATCTTGGTGACTGCTTTGTTAGCGACTGGCATTCAGTTATATTCAATTTCACCTACAGGGTGTGATTTCAACAGTTTCTGCAGGGCCTGTTTAGACTTTAGATTCAGCTCCATGGAGACAGCTGCCATAAGGCACAGGCACCACATAATTACCACATAGGTTCTCAAAATAACTCTTGAGAATCTGTCCTTTCTTCTATGTGCAGGTTTAACTCTTGCTTTGGCTAATAGATGTTGAGCGCGTGCTTCAAAGTAAAAATAGCATCACAGCATTTGATAATCCAATCTCCTTTAAGATTAAAAGGGAGGAGGGAGGGAAAGAGACAGAGAGAAAGGGAGAGAGAGAAGAAAATAAGGCTCTGCTGAATCTTTGAAGTGTTTAGAATGATAGAATGATGTTCCAAAGTCTCTGAAGCTAAACTCTTCTTTTGCCTATTAATTCATCCCCCACACCAATAAGGTTAAAATGAAAAATGATGAAATGATGCCAACTTTTTATGTGTGGGGAAGAACAATCTTCCTTAATGCATGTTTATTCCAAGCCAGAAAACCTATGGGCAGTTTTATTTACTTTCGTTGAAAAGAGCTTGATAGCTTCATCTTTTTCTGAAACTTCATTTGGGGGTGTGAGCAGAAGTGTGCATGAGAATAACTATGTTAGCTCCTAAAATCATATCCAATCCATCACTCTTTTTCCGACAGGGATCAACCATAAGCAGCAACGCTACCTCTTTTATTAGATGCAATATGCAGCTATTCTAATTAATAATTGTTGTTATAGTTCAACTTCATAGCTTTGGTTTCTTGTCCCTTCCTTTTCAAAGCTATCCTCCAGATGGTCTGACAGTGTTCCATAAGGTTGATCTCACTGCAAAAATGCCTCCATCTTTTTTCTGAAGCTTTTGTAGCTTCAGAAAGCCATTTTATGTGGATGGTGAAAAAGCAGAGCCTCTAAATATGGAATAAAGCAGTGGTGGGATTCAAATAATTTAACAACCGGTTCTCTGCTTTAATGACCGGCTGGGTGGTCATGTGACTCAGGGGGTGGGTTCTACTTACCTTTACTACCGGTTCGCAACGGGCTCACTTCGCTCACTCACGCACTGAGCTTCTGCGCATGCCACTCAGGCAAAAATTGTCCCAGGCATCAGGGGTGGGGCCTACACATAAGGTGACAGCCCAGGGCCAAAGCGCTGGCAGAGCACCAGAGGGTCAGGGAGGGTGCTGAAACAAGTGGGCATCCTGCCTGCAGTGACCATGTAGACTGCCCCTTCCTGGCCAGAGCTGGAATGCCACCGCTTTTAAGTGCCAGTAGATGCCAGCTTTCCCTCCGGTGGGCCTGAGCAGGTGCTGAAGAGAGAGAGCCCATTTCAGTGTCTGGCGCCCAGATGCCATCGCTTCCCCCAAGCATTTCTTTTCCTACCTGATTGCCATCTCTGTCACGTTTCTCCATTGCGTTTCTCGCTGTTGTGTGCAGGAAAACGAATGTTTGTGGGACTAAAAAAAAGTTCAATCAATCAATTACAACTTCTCATGAAAAAAAAAAGATATTGCAAAGTTGGAATTGATTAACTTTTTTTTTAGTGCCACAAACTTGTTTCCCTGCACACAATGGGGAGAAATATGACGGAGCTGGAAATCACGTTTGCAAAGAAATGCTTGGGGGAAGCAAGGGCATCTGGGTGTGGTGGATGGGGAAAGCTCCATGGCGCAGTGCTGCACTGCAATGGAGAAATGGGAAACGGAGTGGCGGGCACGAGGGAAGGAGGCTGCTTTCCCTCTTTCTTCTCCCTGCTCCTCCTCCTTCCCTCATGCCGGCCACTCCATTTCCTGTTTCTCCATTGCAGCGCAGCAGCCAGGATCCACTTTGATAGTGGTGTGTGTGTGTGGGTAATTTAACAACCAGTTCAGGTTGGCTGTTGCAGAAGGCTCCTCCCACATGTGGGCGGAGCTGGAGGATGGGGATGGGCTGTGCCTCTCACAACGGCCAACCTGACCCTGGATGAACCGGTTGTTAAATTCTTTGAATCCCACCACTGCACACAAGGTGAGTAAGATGCTAACCTAGCCTTGTACTGTTACTAGGCACTGCATGGAAGATAATAAATTCAGGATTAATGCTGTTCTGAAGAGGCATAATTATATTTTACTTGTAGAAGATTGCATGTAGATACTGAACTGCAGATGCAAAAACAATATTGCATTTGTTTTTTTGGGAATTATTACAAACTTCAATATTAACCAATTAAAGCTCTCTGGGATCCAGACACCCACTAGAAAATATATAGTGTCAGGAGTAGGTAGATAATTAAGAAAGGGATTTACAGAGCACTCATCTTCACTTCTGGTAAATATATTGACTTCCAAAATAATGTCACTGTCAGTGAACTCCTTTGTTGTGTCAAGGCAAACTTTAATTGCTTCATTTACACCCAGAGGAAACCTTTTACTTCTGCTGAGCTTTTGATTTATCTCTGTTGAAAGACTGCATACTAATCATACTGGATGAAAATCAATAGAAATTTCACTTGAATGTTTAAAGAGTCAAGTGATCATCACTGTTTTTGGTTTTGTTTGGTGTATTGATAAATATGGCACAAGACCACATGGCCCAAAGTTTGGGGGAAATGTAATCTATCTTTCTTTCTTTCTTTCTTTCTTTCTTTCTTTCTTTCTTTCTTTCTTTCTTTCTTTCTTTCTTGCTTCCTTCCTTCCTTCCTTCCTTCCTTCCTTTACTTCCTTCCGAACCTATATGACTGACTCTCATATAATGACTCTAGACTGTTTACCATACAATGACATAGATATGTATTCATCACAAGGTAAGTATGTTACATAATATTTTTGTGTGTTCTTCTTCCCCCTCTCATATCTATCTATCTATCTATCTATCTATCTATCTATCTATCTATCTATCTATCTATCTATCCCTCTATCCCTCTATCCCTCTATCCCCCTATCCATCCAGCCAGCCAGCCATCCATCCAGCCATCCATATCATCATCATCATCATCTCTCTCCTATATATCTCTTTATCCTGAATTTATCCCAATATTTTGCATTATCTTTCCATAAGTTACTATCCTTGTAATCTATTCTTGCTTTTACCTGCTCATACTTTTTTTCATTAATTTCATTACCTTTTGTTTGTTTAACTTTTCTGCTTTCTCCTTTTGAGGAGTTCATCACCTGGGTTTGTAGGGTTTTGATGATTCTGGACTCTGATAGCCTGCTACTTAATGTTATCTTGATGTGCAATAAACCTCACTTTCTCCACCATTTTTTTTT